>PVIH01007295.1:0-101884 GCA_004025045.1 Sigmodon hispidus | reverse complement strand
GTGAGTCAGGTGTTCCTCTAGGTGGAGTGGGATCCAAAGGGTCAGTCCAGGGTGCTTCTGATCCCAAGCTGTTCCGTGGTTGTGGTTTGCCGCTTGGGCATGTTTGGCTTTTTTTCTTGTTTGTTTGTTTAGAGACCACTAGTGAGTGAGTACATCCCCTGCTTATCTCTCTGAGTTTGTGAGACTTCGCTCAGGAGGAGTCTCACAAACTCAGAGAGATAAGCAGGGGATGTACTCACTCACTAGTGGTCTCTAGACTTCGCTCAGGAGGATTGTCCTGGTGGCTCAGGCCGGTAGGATATGCTGAAGAGGCAGAGGCAGGTGGATCTGAGTTCTATAACAACTTTTAACCAACATTGTGAAGTAAGACAAATATCCATAACCCATTTTCTGGTAAAGTGGAAATAATTCTCTAGGCTATTTCTTGCTGAATCGGGGTGCTGGTTATTTTATGGGGACCCAAAGTAAAATTTAGAATTGTGGACAAGGCTTTAGAGGAGTAGTCTGAAGTAAGACTGGGTCATCTCAGCCAGTCTCCTTGAAGTTGTTTTGGAAGTAGAGGAAAATGCAACAGACTTGCTCTGAAATGCTGCATCATTTGGGCCATCCATTTCTATTGGAGACTTTTCAGGGGGTCTTACTAGATCAAACTTTATTTTCTTTAACCAGAAATAAGTATACAGTCTCTCATTTTCTGTGGAAATAAAAAGAAAACCTCTTTTCCAAAGTAGCATACCTTTTTATTTCAATTTTTTCACTTCTCCATTCTTTTTTTTATTTAGTATCAAGTTTATTTATTTATCTAAAATTTATAGGTAAACAGTAAACTTTATTTAAAATTATAATATCATTGTTTTATTTAAACCAAGATCATGTAAGAAAGATTGTATTTATCGATTTATCCGTAGCATGGCTTCGTGCACTGGATGATTTGATAGATGGTGTAATATTTCTTTTTTTTAAATTTTGAATAAAGTTATATTTTTTATCCATGTATCCTCTTGTTCAAACTCCCTTCCCCCTCCCACCCATCCCAGTCACTCTCTTCTCCCCATCACTCTATCTCCTCTCCACCAAGGCCAGGAGGTCCCAAGGTCCCAAGGTGGCTTAGTACAGCCTCCACTCCAAGCAGATCTGCATTCCTCACCCCAACATCAAGACTGGGTCAGGTGTTCCTCTGAAGGGAATGGGCTCCAAGGTGTCAGTCCAAGATGTTTTAGATCTATGCTGTTCAGTGGTTGTGGTTTGCAGCATGGACATGCTTTGCTTTTTGCTTTTTTGTTTAGAGTCCACTAATGAGTGAGTACATCCCCAGCTTTTCTTTCTGGGTTTGAGATACCTTGCTCAGGAGGATATTCTTAAAATCCATCCATTTGCCTGTGAATTTTAGGATACCATATTTTCTTACTGCTGAGTAGTACTTCATTGTGTAGATGTACCACAGTTTGTTAATCCATTCTTCAGTTGAGGAGGATCTAGGTTGTTTCCAGGTTCTTGTCATTATGAATAATGCTACTATGAACATAGTTGAGCCCTGGTGGTCCGATATGATATAAGGGATTATTTTTATTTTTTTCTATCTGTTGATATTTGCTTTATGACCAATTATGTGATCATAGAGAAAGTTCTATGTGGCACTGAGAAATATGTATATTCCTTTGCATTTGGGCAGAAGCTTCTGTAAATATCTATTAAATCCATTTGCATCATAACCTCTTTAGACTCCTTATTTCTCTGTTGAGTCTCTGTCTCGTTGACCTATCCAGGGGTGAAAGTGGGGTATTGAAGACTTCCACTATTAGGGTGTGAGAGAGCTTCAAAAGAAAAGGGCCAACTTACCTATAAAGACAGACCCATCAGAATAACTCCTGACTAATGGAAATTATGAAAGCTAGAAGGGCTTGGTCAGAAGTTATACAGACACTGAAAGAGCATGGCTTCCAACCTAGAATACTATACCCAGCAAAACTATCAATCACCATAGATGGAGCAAACAAGATATTCCATGACAAAGTCAGACTTAAACAATACTTATGTACCAATCCAGCCCTTCAGAAAGCATTAGAGGGAAAACTCCAACCTAAGGATCCCAGATACACCCATGAAACCACAAACAATTGATAATGCCACAGAAGAAAAGTTTAGAGAAAAGAAATACATATATGCTACCACCAAAATAGCAGGAAATATCAATCACTGGTCACCAATATCCCTTAATATCAATGGGCTGAATTCACCTATAAAGAGACCCATACTAACAAGATGGATACAAAAACAGAAGCCATCCTTCTGCTGCAAACAAGAAATACACCTCAACCTTAAAGACAGACAAAGGCTCAGAGTAAGGGTTGGGAAAGGATTTTTCCAATCAAGTGGCCCTAAGAAACAAGCTGAAGTTGCCATCCTAATATCTAACAACGTAGACTTCATACTAAAATCAATTAAAAGATAGCTGGATTGGCATTACTTATTCATCTCAGAAAAAATTGGTCAAGAGGAGATTTCACTCCTGTATATTTATGCCCCTAATATAAGGGCACCTATCTATGTAAAAGAAAGACTACTAAAACTCAAATTCCATACCAATTCTTGATTTCAATTTTTAAGTCAACTTATTTATCAAATATATAGATTAGATTAATCCATTTATAATCAAATGTCTTTTATAAACTTTTACTACTTCATTTGCAGTCAAAAAACTTAAAAACAAGACAATAACATACAGTGTCCAGACACTTTCTATAATTTTCATCTTTATGTGGCTTATTTTTTTATTCTATTTCTTTTCTTTCTCAACATATGTATATTTTTTAAGCACACTGTAAACCATTTAGAGGGTTCTTTTCAGCCACTTTGGAATGCAGTATGGCGATTTCTCAGAAAATTGAGAATCAATCTCCCCAAGGACCCAGCAATACCAATTCTGGGTATATACCCTAAAGATGCACAGTCACACTCCAAAGGCATTAGCTCAACTATTTTCATAGCAGCGTTATGTGTAATAGTAAGAACCTGGAAACAACCTAGATGTCCTTCAACTGAAGAATGGATTAACAAACTGTGGTATATCTACACAATGGAGTACTACTCAGCAGTAAGAAAAAAATGATATCCTAAAATTTACAGGCAAATGGATGGATTTGGAGAATATCCTCCTGAGCGAGGTATCACAAACTCAGAAAGATAAGCAGGGGATGTATTCGCTCACTAGTAGACTCTAAACAAACAAACAAATAAGAAAAAAGCAAAGCATGCCCAAGCTGCAAACCACAACCACTGAACAATTTAGGATCAGAAACACCCTGGACTGACTCCTTGGATCCCACTCCCCCTAGAGGAACACTCGACTCACTCTTGAGGGAGGGGGCTAGAAAACTGGATCTGCCAGGAGTGGAGACTGAACTAAGCAATATTGGGTCAGTGGGACCATGGAACTGCCTGCTGCCTGCCCAGGGAGGGGATGGGGAGTTGTGGAGAAGAAAGAATGACCTGATGTGGTGGGAGGGGGAAGGAACCTTGAATAAGGATGTACAAGGATAGAAAGTGTGACTTCTTTGTTCATAATAATAATAAAAAAAGAATATGAAAAAACTGTCTTTACTGTATATCTCTTATCTTTTTCTGTTTCTGAGCATACCTTTAATCTGCCAAGGGGTGGCTGAAATTAAAGGCTTGCCTTTCATGGCTGACTCCACCCAGTTCCCTCTATTTCTTTGTGTTCCTGACCTCTCCCTTAGTCTGCTAAAGTGTGAGTAGTATTAAGAGCTTGGCTAGGGTATTGCTCTTGAATTCCACTTAAGTATTTGGCAGTAGGCCTCTTAAAAGAGCCACAGATTTTTACTGCTAAAGATTAGTCAGGAAGCATCTATTAAATGAACCATGCCTCTGATTGCCCCCAGCAATCAAAGCTCTCCCAGGAAAATACTGCTACTAAGAAACCATCTTTAACTCTGTTTTCTTTTTATACATGTAAACAGAAACCTTAAATCCATCACCTACAGCTTGTTGCTTACATTGAGGCTCCTGTGAGACTTCAGGAACTGGCCTTGTTGCAGCTTAAGCTGCAATTGTGCCAAGTTTCATGTTTAATAGAAACAAAGCAAAATCATACACAATAAACTTTTCAAATTAGGTTCTAGACCTGTAACATTCCAACCTCTCCACAACCACTAATGTTTTAACCAGTTAATTAGCCTTGCAGAAGGTTACATTAAGAAGTATTTTGTTGTTCTTTTTCTGAGAACTTTCACTTATAATGTATATTGAATATTCTCACTTAAAAGCTCCTACATAATTCAACAATCTTTGAGCTCACAGACTGCTCCCTTTTCCCCTTGTCTTGCTTCCCTACTCCTGCTGGTCCTTGTTAGGACAGATTCTCTAAAAAAATCAAGGTCTGTGAGTTTGGGGAGCCCAACCAAGAAGCCCATGTTTCCTCATTTCTGTGATTCCTTTCACATAAAACATTGACCTGAGAATCCTGAAGTTGAAACTTCCCGGTCATCTATTTCCACATGGAACTGTAGAGTAGTGAAGGGGACCTAGAACTATAGCTCAGTGACCAAGTAGTTGCTTTTTCTGTTTGAGACCATGGATTATCAACCTCCAGATTATAAACAAAACAATGTAGAACCCAGAAGGAAAGGCAGAAAGGATGGGTAGTTGTTGTATTGAAGGTCTTTTTTTTTAGTGTGTATAATGTTCCATTTATTATAAAGTGTGGGTGAACTCAAAGCTGGCTTGAGGGTGGTAAAGAGAGCATCTTCCTGATGGGCTAAGAAAGCGGTCTTCAGTGATGGTCATGGCATAACGGCAACCAGAGTGGGTGGCATACCGAAGATAGCCCCGGACTCCTAGCTCTCTCCGCAGAAGACTCTGCACAAAAGGGGAAGCTATGAGCGTGGTGGTTGAACTTGAGCTTTTACCACCTCTCTTCATTTTACGCACTTGAAGTCCCAATAGGCTACTGATAGCTCCTCTCCATTCTATGAGGAAGCCCCTCTAGGCTGGTCTTTTCTGAAGCAGAGCCATTTCTGTGGGAACAGGAAAAAAAGAGGAACCTTTGTGCTGCCCTGGGGAAAAGTAAGTCTACAATGACTGGGAATCACTCCTGTTATGTATTGCGGGTCTTAACAGCAATCAGTCCTGGGATGTAAAGAACATCATCCAGGTTAACCTTATCTTGACATCTTTAATTATATCTGCAAAGAGTTTTCCCACAAAGAGCACATCCACAAGTTTCTGGTGTTAGACTAACTGCCCATGTTTCTGTGATTCAACCCAGGACATCATCATCACTAGCATCTCTGGAAAACAGCTTTGGATAACATTACCTATGTAATGACTGGTAGCTCTTTTTCCCTTATAAAAATGTGTTATTACATTTTGCTAAATTCTAGTTTCACAAAGATAATCTTCTTACTATGCCCAACATTGCATCCCAATCAGTCTCTCTGTCTCAAACAAGATAGAAGAAAAGGACAATTTTCCCTCATGTGTCTTACTTCTTCCTATGGAGGTATCTAGGTGAAAGTCAATTATGACTGAGGAATAGACCATACTTGAAAATATTAACCATCCGCGAAATGTGGAGGCTCTGAGTCAAGTCATTTTTTATTATGCACTTACTTTATGCCATGCACAGTAGTGCTCAGAACAGAACATTCTAGGAAGGGTGAGAAGACATTTGTAGCAGGACAAGATGCACTCATGTGCTAGCAACAATGCTCTGTATTATAAGAAAGCTACACTAAAAAAAAAAGATGATCAAAGTCAAGAAAGAATCAGCAAAACACAGCATGAATCAGATAACAGAAGATTCACTTTGTCGCCTCTTCTAATCAATTCTCCACACATAACCAAAATTAAATATAAATTTGAGCATGTTCTTTCAGGCTCAAAACTGTATAATCATACCCGCCCCCCCCACACACACACACATGCATACACATACAAACTGAATTCCTGGTATATCTTTAAGGCCCCTCCTGGCTTGGCTCATCTCTCTGCTTATTGGCACATGTGCCTCCTTGCTTTCTAAGCAGATACCAGTCACGTGAACCTAGCTTGTTAAATTCCTGAGTTCTTCTGCCTTAGGGCCTTCCTATTCCCTTCCCAACTTTGGGTTCTTTGTTTCAATCTGTTTTCAGGGCTCCTTTGAGTTTCTCATTTAAATTAGTGTCATAGCAATTAAGAGTTTTTCTTCATATCTCTTATTTCAGCTTGTGATCATAAAGCCACATGTGTGATTATATTTTTGATGTGGGTCTTTCTGGTACTTGGGATATATTTGGCCTACAAAAGCCCAAAGGATGTGGCTCTATTAGGAGGTGTGGTCTTGTTGGAGGAAGTGTGTCATTGTGGGGGTGGTCTTTGAGGTCTCTTTACTCAGGCTTCCCTCAGTGTGACAGTCAGTTGACTTCCTACTGCCTTCTGGTCAAGATGTAGCTAGCACCAAGTCTGACTACACCCTGTCTTGCTCTCCTTCATGATGATAATGAACTAAACCTCTGAAACTGTAAGCTGTCACCTCAATTAACTGGTTTTTGTTTTGTTTTGTTTTGTTTTGTTGTTGGCAATAAAAACCCTACCACAGTCATTACCCTAGATTGTAAGCTTCACTGGGTTATTATTTTTCTCAACATCCATATTGTGTATTACAATGCTTGCAAAATATGTGTCTGTATAACAAAGGTACTTACAGGGCAAGCAATTCCGTGGGAGGAAGTAGGAACAAGTGGATAAAAGCTTTCCTGAAAGAGGCTTCATCGAAGGAGAATTGTGAGGAAATGTTTATCATTAGATTGGAAAAAACATCTCCAAGAAGTAAAGAATGTACAAATGTCAAGTTATGGCAACTAATGGGTTTTAATATGAGCGTTTTTTAAAAAAAATATGAGAAATACATCTAGGGAAGGGGTTGATGCACATTCCATATAATATCTATAATGTCTTATAGATATTATAGTCAACTAATATATGTCACAACTACTGGACTCTGCAGGTATACAGTATAAACCATAAATAATATGCAAATAAATAAGCACCAATGAGAACCAAAGAAATCTTATCTACAGGAACATGTGCCAAGCTGAGCTTGACTCATGGCTTACAGTTTGCTGACCCATGCAAGGGCACTAGAAACACTAGTAACACCCTCTGAGCTGATGAGTTAATATTTTATAAGTTATAGGCAGCTAAGCAGAATTTGGAGCAAAGATGTATGGTTAAAGTATACTTTTTAGTATGATGAATATGACAGCATCTTCTGATGAACTAAATGAGAAGAGGTAAGAGGCACAGAGTCTCCTGCAATCCACGGAAGAGATGATGAGAGAAAATCTAGGCTGCAAAGAGGGGGTGGACATGGATCTAAGTTTCTACTCACAGACTTGGATAAATGGTGTGGGTAAGTGAGTGAAGGCAGGGAAAGAGTGGAACCCAAGGGCAGAGTAAAAGATGGCTTACTTCTAGAAACAGAGTAAAGCTAGAAAGGGGAACTAAGTGATCTAGACAGCAGGAAACCACAGGAGACAAACAAGATGAGTTCTAAGAAGATACTGTGAAACCAGCCCCAAGCAAATCCATTTCTAAAAATCAAACAAAGCAATGATCTTTTTAAAAACTATAATGATCATATATAGATAGAGCCATGCAACAAAATTATTGAGTAAGCATGGTCTTAATGTCAGCTCTAGACCTTTTTTCTCAAGATCCTGAACCCCACCTAGAATGTGACAATAAAGAGACTTGAATTGTTTGCTTGCTTTTTTCTAGGCAGCCTTGCATGCTTCAAATAAGCCTGAAGAATTCAATAATCTGTTCATTTGCTGGAGTCTCTCCCTGAGACTCCATTGATGGGTGATTTAATCAGAACAGCCAGACCAATACAGGGGCATTTCCTGTGTTTGCTTAAATTTCCTGATGCCAAAGCACATTATTAGGATGAAAAGTCTTTATTTCCATCGGTGACAATGGTGTGATTAACACTGCTCTCTTGGCATATGACAAGAGTGTAACTGGCGTTAGAGGGCTGTGGTTCACTAGCCCTTGCCTGTTCTTCAACTGCTTGTCATTTACATCTTTGTGTGACCCTTTGCATCCCTGGAAGTAGGTTAGAGGGCTGGTGGGAAAGCTCAGTGGGAAAATTCTTGTCCAGCATGCACAAGATCCTGACTTCTTCTCTAAATCAGAAAGGAAGGAAGAAAGGAAAAGAAAAGAAAAAGAAAATAAAGAACCTAGAAAGGTATGATGTATATTCTTAAAAGCTCTGAATTCTTATTGGTCCTGGGAAAGATCTGCAGGAAGGTTTGGCCAGCAGAGTATGGTTGAGTTAACTGGGTTTTCTACATTCTATTGTTAATCCTAAAAATAGGAGGAGAAAGGCCATTGACCCAAATCATCATGGTTAAATGACCCAAATCATCATAGCTTTCAACTAAAGTAAGCAATTAATTAAAGCAAGCATTCTTATTCTTGTACACAGGCTTGGTTTGAGAAGTCAGCATTCAGTGTAAGGAAGATAAAGCTTTTATAGCTCAGGAGTAGGGAGCCTCCAGCTGGGGGATTTAGCAGGCAAAATGGGCAGGGATATAGGAGCAGAACATTATAAGTATAACAAGTTAGTCCTAATAACCTCCTGAAACAAAAACATAGTTGCAGGTAGGCATAACATGGTAGTCACAACAACAGGTAGTCATAGGAGGTCAGATAACCTTTTGAAACAAAGGTATGGTTACAGGATGGTTGTAAACAACTTTTTGAAACAATGACATAATTACTATTCTTGGAACAAGCACTAGTTAAGGTTACAGTTGGAATATTAGCTAAATCCTTGAGAAACAGAAGTTTAATCATAAACAGGAATGAACCTAGCTTATCTTTATTGCAAGATGGCTTTCAACCTAAGATGGAGGCAGGCTGGTTCTTTATCTGCCTTGAGTCAAAAGGTGCCAGTCCCAACCATAGATTCCCTTGTTTCATCCAGCAGAGAAATTAGCAGAAGGAAGAGAGCAATGATCCCCAGCAAACTTCCCTGGAAGAGGTTCTATTTGTTCTCACTTGCTGATTCCTGTATTTCTTTCAGGTGTTCTCGAATTTAAACTACTATTTATTTTTTTCTGTGGATTCTCTTTAGTGGGAAGATTTAGCATTCTGCATTCCTTTGGAGGAGAAATAAAAACTTCAGTGGCATCTTTGGGGATTTTACAATCAGGAAGGAGAAAATTGTATTTCAAAGCTGAAGCTAATGAGATCATCCTATAATGGATGGGATGTTAAGGCTCTGTGTCTGTGAAAGAGACAGGCAATTTGCCTGCTGCTGTTCTCCGTCACCAGAAAAATTTGGACTTTACAATCTGACAAGGAAAGTTTGCAGCCCAGAACATATCATCCCTGAAGTCAAAAGCAGTTGTTACCAGCACAGGTGACATGCACCTGAGTTTCACAAAGTCCTCTCTCTTCAGAATAATGAGTCCTTGTTTCTTTACAATGGCTTTCAGTAGGCCTTCCCTCTTTATAAATTTCAAGTCTCAAGCTACAATAGCAACTTCAATATTGTACATGTGGAAAGCTACCAAGTCATAAATCTAGCATGCACTTACCATTTTCACTTCAGATCTGACTGCTGGCCTTGTCATCTTAGCTGCCAGAGGCTGGACCAGAACAAGCTTCACCTGATGCCTCTTCCCTTGTTTCCTGGGGTTTGTCCTAGTGATACAAAACAAAATTTCAGAAAAAGAGATGTGAGGGAAGTGAATGGCTACTGTGGGATTATGCTTTTGCATACTATAAATAATATCATTTCTATTGGTTTAATAAAATGCTGATTGGACAGGTAGATAGACAGAAAATAGAGGTAGGACAAGCAGACTAGGAGAATTCTGGGAAAGAAGAAGAGCAGAGCAGGAGACAACAGTGAGACACAGAAGAAGGGGGATGAGAATGCTGCACTGAACAAAAATGTACCAAACCATGTGGCTAAACATAAATAGAAATTGGGTTAAGTTAAAGTATAAGAATTAGCAAATAAACCTGAGCCATAAACCAAACAGCTTGTAACTAATATAAGCCTTTGTGTGATTATTTAGGACTAAGTGGCTATGGAACCAGCCAGGCAGGACAGAGAAACTTCTGACTACAAATGGGTCTGACACCAGTGCCTTTTTCTCCAGAAGTCCAGCCAGATGGCCCTGCTGTAAGCTCTAGTATCTTTGTCCTATGAGACTTACATGGCAAAAAAGTGTTAGTGACTTTCCAATGTTTGTCTCTGGATGCTTCTTTCAGCCTTGCTAGCTCTTTTTAGATGTCTACATCCTTGAAATAAACTCCTCTGTTAATCTCTCATCAGTGTTAAATGCTTAAAGGACACCACCTGTTTCCCAGGTGCTCCTTGATGAGAGTCACAATCATATATTGAAGGTGAGAACAGAAAGAAATACATCTATCAGAGCCAACATTTTAAGAAACATATCAGGTTTGATAGATTAACTCTCAGTCCCACAAAAGAACATCCAAGAAGATAGAAAATTTTCATTAAAAGTAATTAAAAGCAAAACCAATAACAGAGCACTTACTGGCACTGATATTAAAAAGAATATAATTTTTTACTACCTGAAACATGATAGTACTAATAATAACAGTAGACAGAGATCCTAGAGATTCATATGGAAATTGATAGGATATATATATATGTAATGTATATATATACATATGAAATGGTAATATTTCTAATTGTTAGAGAAGAAATGAAGGTTACCAACCAGCCATATTACAGACTAATAAGGTAGGTGCATAACCATTAATTAGACCACAGTGAATGCAGAAGGGCTTGCATGTTTAGCAAAAGGCTAAACCCCAAAATTATGAGTGTGCATCTTTAATAATTGTACAATATCGGAGCAAGTTGTATGGTTCTTTCTAGGTTCATAAAAAATAATGGGTGATGCAGAATGCATTATTAATTTTTATCACATGAAATAAAAATTATGATTACAACCTGATATATGACCTGTATTTGGAAGATACTGACAAAAGTAGTTAGTGGTGGGAGTCCAAATTCATGTTGAAGAACATCCTGCTAAAAACAACTAAAAATTCTAGATAAAAAAAATTCTAAAGATGTTTAAGGACACTGCTGAGCTGGACCCAAACTAAGAAATGTGCAGAGGTCAAAAGCAAAATGAAATCAGGTCTATGTGTAATGAAGGAGGAGAGAAGAAAGTTATCCTGTGGTGATATCTGGCCAACCTGGTGTGTCTGTTGATAGAGAAAGAACTCTTTAGAGCAGTTGTTCAGGAAGAATGGGTATCTTAGTTAGGGTTTCTACTGCTATGATAAAACACTATAACCAAAAACAAGTTAGAGAGAAAGGGTTTTGTTGTAATACAGCAGGAGAGGGTACCTTGGCAGGTCCAGTGGTGTGGGAGGGAGACAGGACATGCAAGCAGGCAAGGGTGAGTGCTGGTGGAAATCTTGGAAAAGAGATATATATTACAGGCTGTGCCCACATGGAAAGCTTTATTATTAAAGGAGAGCTAGAGAGAGAGAGAGAGAGAGAGAGAGAGAGAGAGAGAGAGAGAGAGAGAGAGAGAGGAGTAGAGGTACATTCTACCTTGTGAAGGGAGAGAAGGAAGAGAGAAAGGTCTTTTCTTAAAGGGAATTTGACAACAGGACACTGGGCAGGTCAAGGTATTGCTTATTGGCCAGGACTCCAAGAAGTGGGTCAGGTTTATTTCAGCTAATAACTCTTAGATCACTTTCCATCACTGAGGGAAGTCAGGACAGGGACCCAAGGGCAGGAACCTGGAGGCAGGAGCTGACGCAGAGGCAATGGAGGAGTGCTGCTTACCACTCAAGTTGACTTGCTCAGCCAACTTTCTTATAATTTTTGGGTCCAGGTGGTGATACTGCTTGGCTGTGTCCTCCTAAATCTTTTATTAATGAAGAAAATACATAGGCTTCCCCACAGACCAGACTGATGAGGGATACTTCCTTAGGTAAGGTTCCCTTTTTTGATGACTCCAGCTTGTGCCAAGTGAACATAAAACTAGCCAGCACAAAGAGGCAGGATAAAGCCAGGGTCTGCCCTTTATTGAAAAGGTTAATTTCACTGAAGTAAACTTGGTATCGAAGGGGAGAACTAGGAAACTTGCCTACAGTGGCTTTGGCACTAAGTAGAAGGGGCAACAGCTCTCCTGAGGATCTGCAGCCCTCATAAGGCTCTGCAGCCAGAGCTCCCACTGTCCAGGGTAGTTAGTCCAAGAAGCCTCAAGCTGGCAGCTGCCCCAGGCAACTGGCTGAGGATGTGCAAATTCAACCTAGCCTAAAGAATTCTCAACAGCAATGTTCCATGGCAAAGGGAAGCTAGCTTAGAGCCTGCAGAGAGAAGCTACCCAAATCATAAGACCCCAAACTATCAAACACACAATTGAAAATAACACTTAATATGTGTAACTTAGAACAGAAGAACTTAGAAATACAAGAGGGGAAGAAGAGATGATTGGAAACAACTACTTGGATCTGGAAAAGAAACAATATAATTCCATAAATGATCCCTAAAATAATTAATATAAAAGACTCAGTGGGTGGGGTAAATGGAAGATTAGACACAGCTGGAATGAAATTAGTATCCTGGAAGATAGATTGGAAGAAATTGTACAGAATACCACATAGAGTTTTAGATGGAAAATTTTAAAGCAGTTAAGAAACATAGAACATGGACAAAATCTAAAACATATTTGTGAGATGTTCAACATGGGTACTTAATAGGAAGGCAATAATTGATAAGATCTCTGGAGACACACCAAAGCTACCATTCAAAATAGTCAGTCTTAAAGAAGAATAAATAAAAACAAAGTCCTATTGAGATATGTCATGGTGAAATTGCAGAACTTCAAAGATCAATAAATTTAAAAGCAGCTAGAGATAAAAGTAAGGTTCCCTTTGAAGAATAGATTTTAGACTGACAAGTGGCATCTCAACAATAATGTAGCTTCTGGAATAATAAGAAAGAATTTGTGCTGAAAGAATCCACAAAGACAAAATCCTTCAATAGTGAGAATGAAATAAGCGAAATATCTCAAGCAGTCAAAAATTTTTTCATAAGGACTTTACTTCCTATAGCTACAAAGGGAAATTCTGGAGGTAGGTGAAAATTGATTCCAGAGAGGTTCAGGCAAAAAAGAAATAATAATTAAATATTTGTAAATGTGGGATTAATCTAAGGAAATGTGTGAAAAATAATGCTAATGTCTAATATAGGGAGTTAAAATATTTAAGCAATAATATCAGGCAGTTTGTGTGTAAGCTTGGAGGGTCTAATTGCTTTTCAAGAGTTTATTCAGAACATGATTTAGAAGAACCTTAGACTTTTAAATCCTATCAAGATTGCTATGGTAACCATTGAAAGATTAGAGCACAAGTTCCAAACTTAAAAGAAAGTAATGGGGTAAGAAAAGTTGGAGGCAGGACTAAAACCCATTAAGGAGACCAAAGAGAGCAAAATGCATGGGTGCTCAAGTCCCTTAGAGAAGGCAGAGCCTTAAAGATAACTTACACACATCCTGATGTATACTTTAAAATTTATATCATTTACAGTTTATCTGCTATACCTAAATACAATATAAATGTCATACAAATAACTTCAAAACTGCATTGTTTAGGGAAAAAGACTATATTTAGTATAGTTTCTAATTTTAAAATATTTTTAAATTAATTTTTCAGATAAATTTTATTTCATTTATTTGTGAGGTGTGTGTGTGTGTGTGGTGTGTAGGTCAAAGATTGACATTGAAGATTTTCCTCACGTACTCTTCACCTTATATTGAGGCATCTGTCATTGAACCTGAAGCTAGCCAATTCATCTAGAATGACAAGCCAGGAAGCCATGGAGATCCTCCTGTGTCCACCTCCCTAGCTCTGGGACAATGGATTTGATGGCTATTTTCACATGGGTGCTGAGGGTCAAATTCACATTCCCATGCTTTCATAGCAAGTACTTTACCAAACAAGCCATCTCCTCAGCATCTCATTTTAAAATATTCTTGATCGGAGGATATTTGAACTCACTGATAATAAGGAACAAGCAGGTATAAAAACTGACTATATATGTATATAGTTACATATGTATACATGTGCATACATATGCACACAAATATGTGCATCTCTCTATATGTAATAATCAGAAACATAGAAATAAGGATTATAAACTTCAGAGAGGCATGGAACTGTATACAAGCTGTGTCCACTCTGTCTGGTCACTCTTAGCCTTTGGCAGTAGAGATGACCTCAGGGTTGACTTGAGTGAATCTGACTCCTGAGAGTGGGACTTGGAAAGGATAATTGAAGATCAGGACTCAGTAGCATGTTTAGCAGATGAATGAATGAGTGCTAACCCTAGGACCTTTCCCTGCCTCCCTGGTACCATCTCTTTTGGGAATCAGGTATGGTCTTATAATAGAGCAGAGGATGCTCTACAGATGGGAGAAACCATTTCCACTGGCTAGAGAGAGAATGCTTCAGATCACAATTGCCTTAGAAGATAAAAAGAAGATAATTATTGTTCTAGGAAAAGAATGTATCTTTTAAAGTATCTGACTCTCAAAATGTTAGTAGTGATGATCTTTGGTTAAATTTCAAGTGATTTTCAGTTTCTTTTCATAACTTTATTATATAACCAAGCTTACCTAATTGACACTCAGTCGGATGAAACCCTTGTGCTATACCCAAAGCAGAAGATGTGATTTGGTGAGACAAGCTTTTCTAGCACTAACAGTTGTAAGGCCTTAAAGTCCCAAAGTCCATGTCTGGCCTGGTAGATGCAAAGGCTTACAGCAAGCTCTGAGAGCTGGATGCTTGTTGCTCTAAGTAGAAGCAGAATCTTATGACTGTAGGTACTGAGGATATACACATATTGTTCTTGGTTTTAACAACCTGTGGCCCTTGCACTTGGCAAATTTTTAAATCCTGGGTATAAGGCATTATCATGATCTTGCTCAGCACCATCATGATCATAATCAGCACCATCATGATCATCATGACCATCATCATCATCATCAGCAGCAGCAGCAGCAGCAGTAGCAGTAATATTTGCTACTTATATAGCTCCCAAATGGATGTTGGCTCCTGGGATTATCAGCTCCTATAGCAACTATATTAAAGCCCTGGGACAGCTATCAGAGAGCTTTGGCACACTTAGTCCTTGACAGTGGACTGTGTTATAGCTCCCTGGAATTCTTCCAGCAACCCAGGCTCATAGTATCTCATTTCTGGCTATTCACAGCCTCTGATCTCTGCCTTCTCGAGACTACCATCCTCCCTCCCTTCTGACCCCGCTTTCTCTGTTGCCTGTCACTTCTACACCAATCACTGTTTGGAGCTCTTCAGTTTCCTCTCATCATGGCCGCTGCTGTTGCTGCCACCTTCATTTTCTGCAGCACTTTGGCTGCTGCAGCTGTTGCTTAGCTGCTAATCTTTATGTTACAAGTTCAGCCTGCAATGATGAGCATTAAAAGAGGACAAGAGAAAAAACAAACATCCAAGTGAAGTTTAACTTAAAAAGTAAGCATGCTATAGATAGCCAGAAGGAGGTATCAAATTGGGGCCAATTGAAGGACCATATTTGTACCAATCACAGTCCTTCTTCTGGACCATCAAGGGAGGGCTCCCCTTCTGGTCTTGGTATAAATGGATATGTAGCTGTTCGCAAAGGTTATGGCAAGAATGATGCCTTCTTGGGAAATGCCTATAAAGATACAAGATGCTTACAGAACACCAAATAGATTAGACTCCCCCAAAAAGTCCACTCGCCACATAATAATCAAGGCACAAAACATACAGAACAAAAAAAAATTATTAAGAGCAGCAAAGGAAAAAGGTCAACTTACCTATAAAGACAGACCCATCAGAATAACACCAGACTATTCAATGGAAACAGTGAAAGCCAGAAGGGCTTGGGCAGAAGTTATACAGACAATAAAAGAGCATGGCTGCCAACCCAGACTGCTATATCCAGCAAAACTGTCAATCACCATAGATGGAGTAAACAAGATATTTCATGACAAAATCAGATTTAAACAATACCTATCCACAAATCTGGCCCTACAGAAAGCAACTAGAGGGAAAACTCCAATGTAAGGAATCCAGATACACCCATGAAAGCACAAACAATTGATAATCCCACAAAAGAAAAGCCCAAAGAAAGGAAATGCACACAAGCTACCACCAAAAATAACAGAAAATAACAATCAGTGGTCATTAATATTTCTTAATGTCAATGGACTCAATTCACCTATGAAAAGACACAACCTAACACAACATGAATCCAAAAATACAACTCCTGGACAGCTTGGGACTAGGAGGAACTTAAAAGAGACATCCTGGGATTCCCCTAGGAAGAGAAAATAGAGAAGATCTCCTTAGCTAATTGGGAGCATAAGGGGTTCTAACCAAGAAGGGGTGTGAACAAATCATGAGAGAAGGAGATGATAGAGTGGGAGGAACAAGAAGGAGGGAGGAAAAACAGGGATGGATGTCTTGATAGAGGAAGCCAATGTGGGGTTAGAAAAAGACCGGGTGCTAGGGAAACCTCCAAGAACTCACAGGATGTCCCTGTCTAGTTCCACAACCAATAATGAAGGTGGTGCAAACATGACTTCCTCTTTAATCAAATGAATAGTCACCCTAAGGGCCATCACAAAACTTACATCCAACAATGAATAGAGGTAGAGGCAGGGATACATGGCTGACCACTGGGCTGAGCTCCTGGTTCAGCTGAGAGTGGGGAAGGAGAATGGGGGAGGGGATAGGGATTATGAGGAAAACTATCACAATGATGGCTTGCTGGAGCTCTGGAGAGCTCACTGAATCAAGAACAGCCACCTGGGAACCATCTAGAAAAGGAACTAGGCCCTCCAAAGACAGGCAACTGTCCACTGACATGAGCAGTATGTGGAGCCTTGAGGGGAGAGATCAGACTGTGTATCTGTGCATGGAATGGCACTTCAGAGCCCATTCCCTTCAGAGGAACACCTAACCCAGTCTGGATATTAGGATAAGGAAATTGGACTTGCCTGGAGTGGATGCTGATTCACCTTGGGACTTCTTGTCCTTTCTGGGGAGGGGATGGAGGGATGGAAAGGAGGGAGGCTGAAGGCTGACGGGGAGGAGTTGGGAGGAGGAAGGGAGGGGGAGCAAGGGAATACAAGGAAAAAAAAGACTTAATTTTATAAATAAAATTAAGAAAAAATGACAGTTATAACAAAATTAAAAGGGAATAACATTTAATTTGCCAGTCTCTCTGTAAGTAATAGTTTTATCAATCCAGAAATCTGTAATGTATGCTATCCCAGCACATGAAGTCACCTTGCAATATAGGACCTCATGCACTATGGGATTTCTACTATGGTTTATATGTGTAACTATTGCATTTCAGAGCAAGAACCAGATCAAAGAAACAGCCGTGGTGGTAAGTGCTGGGTGTGTACATAGCATCTCTGAGCACACAGCTGGACTGCAGTCCTCAGCATTCCTTGTAGTGTGAAGACACTATGTTGTCTTCCAGAGAATGTCAGCATAAGTAATGCTTGCTTCTCTCTTATGAGGCTCTTAACCCCCTCATGGTGGCTCTTCCTTGCTCCTTTTTCCTTCAGGCTGGTTGCTTCCTTTTTTTCCACCATCACTTGACAATATTCCCCAAATCAGATGCAGAATCAGTGAAGCTACATCAGTCTGTAAGCCTGGGGCTCTGTGTGACCTTGGTGAGCATCATTCTCCCACCTGGTTCATGTTCCAAAGCTTTCTAGATCACCAGGGGAACAGGCTGTCATGAGCCTTGAGGTGTACTGGTTTCTACATTCTTGCCTCCTTTAAGTGAGATGCATTCTCAGGAGTTGCTCATATATAACCCAGGAACAAAATTTATTACTCAAGTGCTTGTTGTAAAGTCCCCTTTAGACAAATCCTCAAACACTGTGGTGGTTCACCCATGAATATCAGATCTACCTCATTAGTTAATTTGATCTCCCGGGTGCGAAACTGTTCATCTTTTCACTCAGTGTGATGCAGAGGCACACTCTGTGGGGGGACGTCTCAGATGCCAAAAAGTGAAACAGCACTGTTTTCCACGAGGCCCATTTGGTTTGTTACAATTATGGACTGAAATGCGATCTGGAGGTTGAAAGCGCAGTTTTGAAAGTGCAAAAATAGCAGCTTGAAGTCTTATATTTAGTGGAAACCAAAGGTTTAAAATGACAGTTATAACAAAATGAAAAGGGAATAACATGTGCTGTTCTGCAATAGGCTGCGGGAATGTGAGAGGGGCTGTTTCCTCCTCCAATGAGCCCTGTGTTGTGACTGCTCTTTCTGGATGTCAGATGTTACCCGGGTGCAGCTGAGGGACTTCTACATATTCCTCGCATCTGACTCCAGAAAGCTTTGGGAGACATATGAATATTTACTAAAGACCTGGAAAATGAGCACAGCAGGGCTCTCCACCGAGAAATGAATTTGTTTCTCTTTACCCTCCCACCTCCACCAAACATCCCTTCCCGTGGTGATCTCTATCTCCTCCTCCTTTTCACTCTCCTTTTGCTAATCCCTTTTTGTTTTTTTTTTTTTTTTCAATGAAATTCGGCTACAGTCTCCAAATAATTCCATCCCCTCACAATGCATTGACCTCCTTAGAAAGATTCAAAGGAAAGGATGTGGGACCAGAAAGAAAGAGGTTGTGAGTTTCTGGGTACTGTCTGCCAACCATACCCTAGGGGTCTTCATCTATGGCTTTAACCAACTTCAGTTAAAAAAATAAAATAGAAATAGAAGTAACCAAACAAGTAGTTGGAAGTGGGAAGTGGAAACAATGCAATTACATTGTGATTTCCAAAAAAAAAAAATTCTAAAACATCAGAAAGAAAATTGCACCTGTAATGAACATGTATGGGCTTTAATTTTTCTTGTCACAGTTTCCTAAACAATTTAGTATAACAAGTTTATACCATATTTACAGTGTATTCAGTACTATAAATAATCTAGAGATGATTTTAATCATACAGGAGAATGTGTATGAATTTCATGCAAATACTATCCCGCTTTATGTAAGGGAGATCAGGGCCTGTGAGCTTTAGTAGCTGCTGATGAGATCCTATAACCAGTCTCCCAGGATACTGAGGAATGACTATATTAATCTTTTTATGCTTATCATAATGAAATCTAAGCTTTTTGATTTTGCATTATTGGTCAATAATCTCTTCTACTCTGTTTCCCAGTGGCCCTGTAGCCTTTAACTGAATGGATTATTGAAGTCTGGGGTAGGGTTAAGACCTAGAAATTGTGGCAAAGTTTTTATTTTTACTGATATCAATTGTGATTCTTAGTTACCAGTCTTGTGTGGAGTGATGTTCCAGTCCACTAGCATAAACAGCTGAGAGTGCACAGAAGAACCTGTATCATATGAACATTTACTTTTAAATGTGCAGGCTACTCTCACGTATCCAGTATTCTAATGCTACAGAGTTCATGAAAGAGAAGTTTGGTAACTCTTGCTCATCCTTCATACATCCCTTGAGGCCAGGTACTGTTAGGGTTAGTTGCCAAGAATTTTGCTGGAAGCAAATCAAATTGGCATCTCTTTCCCAGCACTATAATAGACATGGTTCTGCCTATACCTTGGCTCTCAGTTGAGGAATCTGTTAATTACTAAGCAATGCCATTTTTCTGTCCTTCTGTTCCCTAAGGCCTGAGTCGGCCACAGTCAAGGATTAAAGCTTCTGAGATAGCAGCTGCCAGTAGCCATGTCAAGGAGCAGTAAGTAGCAATTGAAGTTCAAAGTGTCAGCCCACTAGGAGGCAGCTTCTTGATGAATCTTGGACCAGTAAGGCCGAGACCCCAGACCTCAGAATGCTTTTGCTTCTGCTGTGCTTTTACATATTTGCTGCTACCAAAAATGTTTGGTATGTGGCTTGGTATGAATGAATGTGGAGAGATTCCCACTGCCTATAATGTAGTGTGTTTATCTCATGGAAACATCTCCTACTGGGCCTTCTTATTTGTCAGTTATTACAAATGATTTCTTCCTAAGGTCTACTGCCTAAACGATAATATTAATGTTAGTTTAAATAGAGTTTTGATAATACAAAATACAAACAAGAAAATGTCACACTGATACAACACATGAGTTTCTATTTAGGAGCCATATAGATCATAGTTTAGGTTAATGATTATGAAAAACTGAGTCCCAGTTAGCCCAGCTAGCTTAAATTCCTTTAACCTTAATGTTGGGAGATGTGTTCATAGGTTTCAGAGTGCATCACAGCTGAAATAAAACTTTGAAGATAACTTAAAGTTAGATTAAATAGCTTTGAGATGAAAAATTCAGAGAGATAATCTAAAGTTTTAGAAAGGCACATAGTTGAATTCGGAACTCTTTGTACCCATATATATATATATATATATATATATATACTCACACTATTGATGAGTGGGTATGTACTCTAAAGGCTTAAAGTAGAGCTGACTGATTGTTTTTCATGAATAAAAGTTTAAATTTGTGATTCCTTATAAAATTACCTTTCAAGATAAGTAATAAATTAATTGACTCTTTCTCTGTAACTGTAAAACTGCAGCCTGCCAGTAAAAGACCCATTGAGAAGAATATTTTACTTACATGGTTAATCTATAACAGTTGCTTGGTTATGAAAGTACATGGGTTCTTGGGATAGTTTGTTTTTCACCTGTAACAGGTAAAATGTTTTACCATGTAAAGGAGATAAATGAAAATCATGTTTTTACCTGTATTCATTATGATCATTCACTTGAAAAACAGAATGTAATCACATTGTAATTCCTGTATTGCTTGAAAAATTTTAATGGTGTATATAAGCTACAGGGAAAATAAGTATATAATAGAAGGAATACAAAAAAGAACATAGGAGAATAGACAATAAAGAAATCATCAAGGAGTGAGTATATTTTTCCTATAACCCATTTAGATAAAACCTAGTCTGTACCAACTCTGTGGGTTTCCCTTTGAGTCCTGTGCTGTCTCGGAGGGAAAATTGGGACCTGGAGTAGAACTGAGGATTGGGGGGCTCAAATTTCTGTGGTCTTTTCCTTTGTCTTGAGCCCCCTTGTGGCTGGCAGCCCCCCAGCTACTCCAGGAACCTCTGTCATAGCTCTGTGCATTGCCTAGGAGCCTTAACACAGCCACATCATCTAGCATCATTTTGTTGTGACCTTTACAGTCTGCAAATGAGCTTATGGGTTTTTTCTCTCTGTTTCTTTACCCTGATATAAAATAAAGCTTCCCATTAATCACCCCGGGATTCCCAGACACTTAGCTTTGAGTGCCTTTTGTAGTTCTTTGCTGTGTAACATCAGCACTGAGAAGCGTAGCCACCCTGCCCTTTCGGAACAATACCCAGTGTGACATCAGCTTGTTTAGATGAAAGGCCAAGCCTGTTTTGGTAACTTCTGTTTGGCTTATTTGACTTTGGTGAGATCACATTAAAGTTTCATGCTCTCTGTGTATGCAAAATTGATGTAGCATAAATTAGTTGGCTGATGTGTGATTTTTTTTCTCTATTGTTTGAAAATGACTTCTCTGGAAACCTCCCTAGTGAATAAAACTTTGCCTTCATGAATCTTAGGCGAAACACCATTAGTTAGTAGTATTTATGAAAGTATACATCTGTGGATAAAAAGAAGGTTCTCTGAAAAAAAAATTATACAAAATGGTTATCTTTCCATACCCTTTATTTGTCCTACCATTTCTAAAGAATGTACATCCCACAGTGATATGGGTGATCTAATGGCAATTTTATATCAGTAGTGTTAAAAATTAGAGTGACAAACTTAATCTCATACTCTATAGTTACTTTCTAAAATAAACCACATGAAAGCATATAGTGACAGTGCATTGCAGAGAAAAGGGATGTGTTGGCCTTAAATTCTAGGATAATGCAGTATAGACAAATGCCTATAATAATGAATAACAGATGTTCATCTTGGAATACATTACCTTTAAAAATCTTGATGCACTTCTAATAAAAATATGAATTCTTGTAATTTAATTATGCATATTGTTATAAATAACATTTAAGAATTTTGACACTATGAGTAATTTTCATAATTTTTTGTAGTTGGTTTAGCAAAGCATAGATACATTCCCTTAAATTAAAAAATTCTTAAGATTTATGAAAAAAAATTGTTTGCATGTTGTAGAAACAGCATTACCTTCATCTCAGATCTGTTTTGTGTTTCCAAAGCAAAATTTTATGTTATTTCCCTCTTCAAATGCTTTATATGTGTGTTCTTCTTCCACAGTACTCTTACCTGCTCTCTACACCTCTATCAGGCCACTTATTCCCATCATATTGCTTAAGTCACTTCCCAGGAACATGAGCCCCATCAGCTCACCTGACTGCCATTATGTTCTTCTAAAGTGTGTACTTCCAGTGCTAAACACATGATTCCTATGAATGTCTTCTCTGTTGGATTACATAGCTCTCTAGTTGGGACTGTATTTGTCTGAGGAGCTTTACATGGCCAGAATTTAGCACAGAACAAATGTTATGGGCTGACATCTGTACAGCTTACAATGGGTTCTCTCATCTAATTGTGATTTTTTAATATAAACAGGGAGTTAACTAAAGATCAGAGTTGTTGGAACAATCAACAAAGATTCTCTAATGGATATCTGGATCATCTTTTATTAATAAATTGTTCATTAATTACTTTTGACACAGCTGAAGGCAATTTTATTACACTTTATGTCAGGTATTATACAGGACCTTAAGATATTGATGATTAATAAGACACAGCTCTTGGGGCTGGGGACATGGCTCAGTGATTACTGCATGAATCTGAAGACCAGGGTCCAAATCTCCAATGCCCATATACAAGGCAAGCAGGCGTGACAGCCATCTGTAATTCCACAAGACAAAGGATATCTGGGGTAAGCTGGTTAGATATACTAGATGGAATTTGTGTGCTCTGAATTCAACAGAGACCATGCTTTAAAAAAAAATTAAAATAAAGAGTGATCAAGTAATGTAAAACACCTGCCATCAACCCTGGGCCTCCAGATGCACACACAGTTACATGCCCATACAGCCATGACCCCGCCCAGCCCACACATACAGACACACACTATACACACATAGATTTTGTTTTCAATTAGCAAAACAGATAAGGGATATGCATGCCCTTTGACATGTATATAAAACAAAATAATGTTAGTGTCTTTTAACTCTGTAAGGATGAACTGTAGCACTAAAAGATAGACAAACCAAAATCTCATAGTGGAGTGCTAAAATGATAATGGGACAAATTTGCTCTTTAAGTTGTTATAAAATTCATTTATTTCTCAATATTGCCTTGGGATGAAAGAATGAAGGTCATATGAACTTCAGCTCAATCACACCATACCTCTTACTGACTCAGCGTGATAAAAACATGCATTGCCTCTTATTCAAATGACAAATTTAAATAGTTCTTCAAATACATCATTCTAAAACAAACAGCTTACTACTAACAAAAGGTTACTACCACAGAGGCACGTTCACAGGTAGAGCCTTGAAAGTCCTTAGCACATTTTGAATTACGAAAAAAGAGTATACTCAAATTTTTTTATTTTCTTAAAAGGCTCATTTTTTTTTCCTCTTTGGTAAAATACTACTACTAACAATAACAGTTTCGTTGGAGTTACTGCTTGTGTATTTAGCTTCTGTTTTCCCCTGCATTCAGAGAGAGAAGAAAAGGCAAGCCAAGGGGAAACAAAAATGATGAGCACTGTTATCTTACAGAGTCTAACGGAGTGGGAAGAACTTGTGTCTTGTGTATACAGCGCTTCTGGAGGTCTCGTGAGCCCTTCAGAGGGGGAAGGCCTGACAACCAGCTTGCCTGTGCAGGAGACATTCCTAGTGAGATCTCCCAGAACCCTGGATGCCTGTCAGAAGCTGGCGGTTTAGGCTGACCAGGGCAGAAAATACTAATGTTTAAGTTTATTTACCTTAAATTTATATGTGTTCATATATGACAATAGTAAAATAAATTATAACCAGAGATGACTAATTAAAATGAGAAATTCCCCATTTTTATCTTTGGTATATAGTTTCATAGTGTTTTGGGTTAAACATAGGGAAATTGTGTGTGGAAAGTACAGGGTAACTGCAAGCCTATATGCTTAGCTGCTTGGTCCTGTGTTGTTGAAGGTTTCCCCGGGCCCGTTTGGGCCAGAGGTTTGTAGCTGGCCTGCGGCGGCTTTTATCCCCCAAAGAAATGAATCAGACACATTAACTTCATACTGTTTGGCCCATGTCTCAAGCACATTACTAGCTAGCTCTTTCATCTTAAATTAACCCATTTCTATTAATCTGTCTGCCATGTGCCCCAGCCCGTGGCTCACCTGGATTCCTTATATGTCTGTCTTCTTTGGGGGTTGGATGGAGACTGGCTAACTCCACCCTCCTTCTACCTGTCTGTCCTCTGATTCTCCACCCACTTCTATGGTGCTCTACATAGGCCAAAACAGTCCTTTATTTACAGCATACAGAGAACATTCCACCACAGTCCTGACCCTACCTTTTCTTTTCCTAGAAGGATGTTCAGTCCTACAGGGAGACAGAGCTGTTCACCATCACAGGGCCCACAGTTTGGGACAAGATCTTTTTTCTGTTAACTTCTTACTAGATGTGCGACTGTGTGTTAGCTACTTGTCTACTTCTCTACTGGTAAAATGTGGCTGCAGTACCAGTTCCTTGTGATAAGGTTGCAATAAACTTAGTAATATCCATCACATGTGTAGGATGCTACCTGGCAAGTATGTGGGCAGCCCATGTTAGTGCATCACTCACTGCCTTGCTTCCTGCTGGGAAAGAGCTATTTCACTGCCCACACACAGGAGGAACCACCCAATCTTCTGCAGGTATTCTTTTCTACTAGGCTCTGTGCCTGTCTGGACCACTCCTTCCTTGATTAGGGATGATTTATTTCTGTTACAAGACCTAGTGTTAGCACATGAATAAACCAAGACAGTTATTATGTGCCTCCAAGAGATAAGCAAGAAGAAAATGTGATGGCATGAAGGAGGTGATAAGCCCCAAGGCTGGGTGCCCACTTATGATTCTGTAAAACCACAGAACACAGATTCTAAGGGTGATAAAAGCCCTTCCGAGCTCATATATGCCAACCTCTTACCTGAGTAATAGATTGCTTTATCATCCCCCTTGTCACACATCTGGCCGCTGCACATTAAGGTGCCTATGTGAAGAGAGAGGGAGCAGAAAGAACACAAAGTCATGGGATCCAATGGGTACCAAATAGCCTCATTTCTCAGGAGAATGCTAGGGGATTCCAAAGAGGTAAGTCTCAGAGTTTCTCCTAAGCACTTGCTTTGGAATCTTGAAGAACAGCCTTCCATATTATTGGGCTGTTAGGCATTAAAATGCTTTCCTATATACACTATTAATTTTGTCTACTGGCTTTCCCTTCAGCCTCCAGGAACATGAGAAAGTTTGATGTCTTTTCTATGTGAGTCTGGTAAGAGCTCAAAGCTGTTTCTACTGTCTCAAATCCTTTCCTAGGAGCATATTCAAACTTGTCTGTCCACACTTGCAAGGCTCATACCTTCCACAAAACTCCTCTCCTATCATGTCCTTCGTTCTGTTCTTCTCTTATTTCCCTATGTATGTATGTATGTATGTGCCAGGATTCTGTTCCCACATGCTCCACTCAGTACACTGTTGGCCCACTGATGTGGGATGTCTTTCTATATGTTGTGAATATACTTTGTTACCATTTGTTAATAAAGATGCTGTTTTGGCCTATGGCAAGGTAGCTTAGAGGCAGGTGGGAAACCAAACATAGAAAAAAGAGGAAGAAGGGCAGAGTCAAGGAGAAGTTGCAAGGAAATTACTCCTGCTCAAGAAAAGAGGGTGTAACAAAATGTAGGTAAAGTCATGGACCCACGAGACAGTATATAGATTAATAAGAATGTATTAAGTTGTAAGAGCTAGTTGGTAATGAGCCTGAGCCATAAGCCAAGCAGTTTGTAATTAACATAAGCATTTGGGACAAAGCAGATGTGAGTGTGTCTGAACCTTGGGACTAGGCTGATTCAGGAAACTTCCGACTACAGCCCACTAGTAAGTGTGGTTGTTGAAAATGATTACTCTATTCATGCAGTTTCCAGTAAAAGAACCTTATATCCAAATCAAGCACAACATCAAATCCATGCCCATCTGACTCCATATGTCTCCATCATTTGTGGGAAGCCTGCTGTCCATTCCCTGAGGTTCAAGAAACGATGAATGACATGCCATACAGTCTTCATGAATGCATGATATACATTTCTGAGATTAACCAGCAATTGCTGTTCTGCAGGATATAAGTAATTATGAAAGGACTGACCTGTCCCTCAGGAATGAGCCACCAGACAGACCCGATGGTTGTCTGCTGTGCTTCCAAAGGCTGTACCAGCAAGATTGTCTTCAAAATGAGAGGGACAGGCTTACTGTTGAAGATAGAAACTCTTTTTGGTGTGGTTGTCTCTATCTTCCTGGATTTCTTTGTCCATTTCTTTTCCACATAAAACACTGTAAAGTCTCGGGGCTAGAGAGATGGCTCAGGGGTTAGGAGCACTGGCTGTTCTCCCAGAGGACCCCGGTTCAATTCCCACATGGCAGCTCACAACTGTCTGTAACTCCTATTCCAGAGATCTGACACCTTCATACCAATGCACATAAAGCTAAATAAATTAAAAACAACAACAACATTGTAAAGTCGCTTGAGAGTACTCTTTTGACTCTGCAAATGAAACTGAGAAGATTTTTGGTCTGTAGATTGGCCAAAGCACTGAAGAGAATGGGGCTCCTCAGGTGGGCCAGGATATTGGTAACAACAGAATTCAAACTACAAAACACTAGTGGCAGGTGCATTTCAGGGCTTAGTTTAATGAGGGCTGGGATTCCGTTTGTTACTTTTCCAATTCTTTATTGCTAGGCTTTCAGAAGTAATTTCAAATGCAAATATCCTCTTAGAAGGGTCATACTTCATTGGTACCTTTCAGTTAATGAACTTGGTGTCAAAGAAAGGGCAGCCAAAAAGTCTAGCACCTCAGAATACTGGAGGAAAATCACAACCATACTGCTTTCCACATGTAGTAACTGGGATACTCACAAAGATTAGTAACCCGGAGTCATCCTATGGAGATGGCCTTTGGAGGACCTGCTATTCCCACGTGTCAGTAATACTTCCATCCTTAACAGCATCCTTGGAGTGTCCCTATGTAAGTGTGATCTCCTTTGCCTCCTTAGACACAGGCTGTGAAACTTCTCTGGAGAGATGAGCAATGCTATTACAACATCCAAATAAATAAACAAACAAATAAATAAGCAAACTCCTTAAGGGTAGATTCATGAAGTGCCTCAGAGGCAAGTATCTCTAGTGGGTGCCAGAAGAAGCAAATCACCATTGAAGAAGTGAAGTTGGTACACTCGGTGAACACAAAATATTTCCTTGACTCTTTGCACCCTGGGTGTTAAAGACTAGAGCTGGACACTTTGGGAGGAAGTCTTTTCAAACTCTAAGAAGTCTTCAGTGTTCACTTCATAAAGTGAGACTCAACATTTAGCCTAATGGCGGTGGTGACTGTCGTATAGAAAACATATGGTGTGACTTTGAGGACATTTTAACCGACTTTTTTTAATTCAAAGAAGAAAAAGGTTTGTTTTCTTCAAGTTAGCAATACTTCATCTTGGGAGAAGCTGTGAAAAGAGGAGAGGGTATCTGACACAAGCTATAATTCAGAAAGGAGATAGAAGCAAGGTCAGGCAGGACAGAATGACGTGCGTGATCACGTTAGAAATATCACCAGATTCCTTTGGGAGTTATAAAGGTGCCTTAATTCTTGTCCTTGCCAAGCATCCTGTAATAGTATGACAAGATTTTATTTATTATCACAGTCAAATCGGACTCTTATGCTCTGGCTAGGCCACAGATGTGGGATGTCAGCCATGGCACTCATTATCACCAGAGTGGCTCTTGTGAGGTCATTAAGGAAAGCAAAGGATTCAAGATGAGACCCTCCAAAGAGGATGCCTTTTTTTTTCAGGCTGAAGAGGCCTGTTTGCTTTTGTTAGGTGCTAGTTGGTTTAACACTGAAAGAACCCTGCATTTGTTCCTGAATGAAAAGAAAGAAGTCTTCCATTTAAAAATGAAGCTCACCTAACTGGTTGGGTACTTTAGTTATGAAGTGTCTTTGTTGCCTCATTTTGGTAAGAGATGGGTTGACACATATCTTGAGGCTGGAAAGACAAGCATTTAGAGTGTATGGAAGTAGATATTATATATATATAATTCATATTTACTTTACAAATGCTCATTGGAGTGAGACATATAGCTTATTCAATACTTATGGCCAACCTATTTATTATAAAAAGATCAATTTACTTAATCATTTGGCTATATCTCTGAGACAGCATACATACACTTTGAGGAGAAATTAACAAGAGTACACATATTTGAGAATGTAGACCTGATCTCAAGAAATTATTCACCAGAATACTTGTTTTAACCTGTTTAAGCTAATTATTTTCATATAGCTTCCTAGCACTTGGGGCTCATATTTGAATAATATTCAGACCTACTTATATTGTACTAAGATCAGATACTCACTAGAGAATCATCTTTAACATTCATTTTATAACTCATACCTAGAAAATGAAGAGAAAAGAGAAGCTTTCAGAAATAGGTCCAAATATAACATGGAATAAAAATGCCAAGAGAAAAGTGCAAACTCTCAACCTTTAAGTACTGTCAAAAAAAATCTAAGTAACATAATACTTACCAAAATACTTCCAAAGACTGGTGGAGATGATGCGGGATAATTTGCCCCAAAGAGCTAATCCAATTTGCTTTCCAATCCTCATTCAGAAAGACCTTTCAAATGAGACATCTTTATTAATGCAGATCTGTGGGAATATGCAGAATGTTGGTAGTACTAATTGAAAGAGGCAATATCTGGGACTTTGTAAAATACTCTTTAAATGCTACGTCTGTGTGGGCGTGGTGGTTTGAATGAGAATGTCCTCCATAGGCCCATGTGTTTGAATGCTTCCTCACTAGGGAGTGGTACTATCTAAAAGGATTAGGAAGTGTGGTCTTCTTGGAGGACCTGTGTCACTGGGCATCAGCTTTGAGGTTCCAGAAGCCCAAGCCTGGCCAGTGGATTTCTCTTCCTGCTGCCTTCAGATGTGGATGGAGAACTCCCAGCACCATGTATGCATCATATCACCATGCTGATAATGGACTAAACCTCATTAAATGCTTCATTTTAAGAGTTGCCGTGGTCATCATGTCTCATTACAGCAACAGACCACTCAGACAGTGGATGAGTTAGCATATGACATGATATACATGCCAAGGTCAGAGGGTAACTCAACTCAGTCCACAAAGTGGGTTCTGGGAATAGAACCCCCAGGCTGGCAGGCTTGGTGGCAATCACCTTTACCATTTTCTCAGTCTTTTTTTTTTTTTTTTATTAAAACTTTATTTATTTATTTGCCTTGGTGTTTGCCTGGAACTGGAACTACAGACAGTTGTTAGCTGCCATGTGGGTGCTAGGAATCGAACCCGGGTCCTCTGGAAGAGCAGACGGTGCTCTTAACCGATGAGCCATCTCTCCAGCCCCCATTTTCTCAGTCTTTAAAACACCTTATTCATTACTTGAGGTTTCTATCATTTTTAGGTTTCTTGAAAGAAATGAAGATTTAAGTTCTTGCTTCTTGAAGATGCCCAGAGGAAGCCTCATAAAGTAAAACATGTCACTAAAATATAATTAGCTGAATAGAGAAAAAGAGGCACCGAAGTTAAATTACAGCTACATTGTGACTCTGCCTCAACTCCCCAAACCACCTCTGTTAAATTTCATACCCACTATAAAGGTCCAAGGTCTGCGAAGAAATCGCAAGCTTTTATTTGGGTGAGGCTCTATTATTTTCAATTTGTGGAGAAAGCTGGATTTCCTCCTGCAGGACCCTCCAAGCTCTGTGGTTCTTTGGCAACACCACCTGTTTTACTGAACAGTGGCTCTTAGAACAAAATGTTTGAAGAATTTGGCCCTAGGATGTATTTTAAGAACACTCCTGCCTGGCAAGAGCATGTAATAGCTACTGTTTAACAATTCACCAGATGAAAATGAATACTGGGTAACTGCCAGCTACAATTTCTAGACCATAAAACTTTAAATAATTAATATGAAAAGAAAAAAGTGAATACCACTTATTTTGAATCTGACGAGTTAGTAGTTCACACATCAGGACCTATGACATTCCACAAGCGACACAATGTAAAGAAAAGCCTGCTACAGCATCAACCATCAAATGTGCCTCTAGCACACAAGTGATAATGCATACAGGGGAACTAGAGGTGACAGATGTAAGAGCTGAGTACACTAGCTAAAATAATTTAGTTGATTAGTAAACTCAGATCCACACTGGATATTTCAAAATAAAAACAGAAAAAAAATCATTTTTAAATCATTATGAAATCTGTTGTTGAGTAGATGTATCTTGTAACTAAAAAGATTTTGGAGCAAGTTGATAGAAAAATTTGAATCTTTCAGTTATGTTAAATTACTGAAATGTCCATTATCTCACATAAACACAGATGTTTTTCTTAAATTGACATAATAGTCATACATGCTTATCATGTGCTGTCTTAGTACATGAATGCAATTTTGAAAATGTGGTATTGATTATCTCTGGAAATATTTGTCATTCATGTTAAAAAATTCAGAATGCCTCTCATTTTTAAAACCCACACAGAACATCATCAGTACTAGTCACTGCAAACTGTGAATATGACACCAGGACAATTTCCCCCTTTCTAACTGTAACTTGGTACCTACCAATGAACCTCTAACCATCCTTTCCTTCTCTCTAATATTTCTAGCCTCTGGCAACCACTAGTCTCTGAAATCATTGCTTTCGGTTTTTATGTGAGATCATATATATATGTGTGTGTGTGTGTGTGTGTCTGATCTCACAATACATATTTCACTTGAACACAATGACTTCAGTTCTGTGTAAGTCACAAATGACAAGGCATAACTCTTTCAAAGGCTGACTAGTACTTGCTGAGCACTAGGTAGCATGAGATATTTTGTTCAAATATTCACATTTGTCCGGGCTGACCTCAAATTCACAGAGATCCACCTGCCTCTTCCTCTGAGTGCTAGGACTAAAGATGTGTGTTATCACTGCCTAGCTGAACTTCTTTTATATTTGAATGTTTGACTTCTAAGCTGTGATTACTTTTGGACAAATAAACAATTGCTTAATTATCTGTGTTCTAGTAGAATTTATAACAATGCTGTGTGAAAGTGTAGAATAATATGTGTTGGCTTATCACTGACATGAGTAGAACATTATTGCTAAGCGTACTGAGCTTTATCAGATACCAGATATGTATTTTATTATTCATGAGTTTGTTGAGAAGCAGCAATGAATAAACACACACATACATCTGTGTCCATGTGTACATATGTATAATAATGGGATGGGATAATGGAAGCTGGAATCCTACTATGTGTGAAGTGCCATGGAAAAATGAGGTGTAACTGTATTCTAAGGTCAAAGGCCTAAGCATAGAAGAGCCAGAGAAGATGGAGTTCGACTTTTGTTTTATTGTTTATGCCATGAAAAGATCAAATGATGTCCATCACACTGGGAAGAACAATCTTTTATTCAGTTGATATCAAGGCTAACCTTTTCTAGAAGGACTCTTATAGACATACTCAGAAATTATATTTAACAAGATTATCTAGGGTATCCTTTAGTTGGCATCAAATATGACTATCGACACTGCTAATTCAAGTGAACAGATTATGCTTAGAAACAGAACCACAGTATCCATCCTTAAAGGCCACTTTCATGCACAGTTTGGCTAAAGGAGCATTATGGATTTTAAAGCCCTAATCATTCCCATAGCTCTTAGTTAAGTGGCGTATAAAGGAAGGCTCTGCAGTAGAAAGTGAACACTTGGACTGCCATTCAATATCCCACTGGTGTTTCCCATCCCATCACTCTGGTGCTTTCAGAATTATCTTTTGTCATCCAGTGGTAGAGTGGGAAGGAGACAGACAGAAGGGAGAGAGAGGGCGTGTGTGTGTGTGTGTGTGTGTGTGTGTGTGTGTGTGAGCTAGGGCTGTACTGCCAGGCTCAGCCACTACTGTTGCTCTGCCTGTCTTGGGAGCCTGGTCTTTCTGTTGCAAGGCTGTCTGTAGTTCTTATGGACATGTGGTGGGCTAGCCTGCCAGCTTCTTCCTTGTGGCTGCTCAAGTATCCAGTACTTACCTGTACTTGTATGTCCAAGTTATCTGCCTTAATTTCCCTTTCTGAAAAGTTCAAGTCTTCACAAAATCACACCACAAGAGATACAATTCTTTCATTTGAATTTTTCCCTAATCAAAACCATTCTGCTTTGCTGCCATTTCTTATCTGCTTAAATTCCCTCACGCTGATTGTTGAGATTTGTTTACAAGAAAACAGGAAATGCAAATGGAGAGTAAAATGCTCACTATAGTACTTTGGAACCAAATTCTTCCTACATGCTATGGATAATGCTCCTTTGTGGTCTATGAATAGAGTTTGGTTCACAGCACTAATTAATTTTATTAACTTGAAGCTGAAAGGAGGCTGTAACTTAAATAAGAACATCAAATGCAGCAGACCACACCAGACTGATTCCATATAGCTGCCTTTTACCTTAACATTAAAACTCACTTACTCATTACAGATAATAAAGCAAAAGAGATGTTAGACCACACTCTGCCTCTATTGAATCCATAGAGTATGTTGAAGAGAAGAGACATATTTCTTTTAGTGCAAGCAGTAAGTTTATTTTCCTTGATAAGAAATTAACAAAGAAATGATGCCAAATGGGGTACAATTAAAACATTTACATATGGAAACTTTCCTCAGAACATTCAGATTGTTGTTACAATCACTGATTGTCAACTTAAAAAAATTGAAATTCTAACTTTGTTCAAAAATAAAAATTTATTTCTTGGGAAATTTCAGAATGCTCCTTTTATTCCAGAGCCTTAATTACTGAGGGTAAAGTATTTCTTGGATAAAAGCAAGAGTTTGGGGCAGTATTGTGATACTGGGTACATTCCAACTTTATAGTCCGACTTTGCAAAATGTACATGCATTTTGCAGAGAAAGTGCATACATTCTTACTGTATCCCTTTTTGGAAATGTGTTCAGATACCTTCCAGTGTCAAGTAACATGAATCAACAACAATGATAATAATGAGTGTACTGCTCATTATAGCTCTGATATATATATATATGTGTTTTTAATGCTATACTGAAAATATCTGGCCTTATACAGGTAGCAAATATGGAATACATATGGACAGACACCAAGTCTTCACCTTCATGATCTTTCATTAATGTTAAAGTGGTAAATATTACAACTTAGAAGAATGTCATTTTCTTAAAGGCACATGGTTGAACACATACATGGCTGCATTCTTTCTCTCTAAAGCAACATGTATAAATTTAACCAGTAAGTATAGAATAGATGATTACCCCAAGACAAAAAAAGCATCAAAGCCCATTACAATCTTGAATAAGCCAAAGTCAAGTACATAGGAAAAGTATTGCAATCATGTATTTAGCTTTATTTTTTCTAATATATATCATAATTTAAAACTATATAAAGTCACTTACATAAAAGCAACTTTTCAAGTGTTACAGCTGAAAGCATGGCTTTGTGTTTGGCTTAATCATTTTTTTTAAACCAGTTTAATTTATAAAGCTCGTAATCTTGCCAGCAGGGCTTCAACTTCAGGAACTGATTCGCGTTTAGAAAGAGAGCCAAGAAGTTCCATTTCCTTTTTTCTGTTGCTTTCTGCATTACAGGCTTCCTTCTCAACTGCCTTGATCCTCCCTGTAGACTTAGGAGTGTCTAGATTATAATTAAGCTCTTTGGCAACTGGAGTCCTGGTGGAGTTGCCATTGATACTGTGGTGTGGACGTGACCCTTCTGTCAACTGCCCTTTTTGGTTTTCTGTAGTAAAGAAAAAAGAAACATGAAGCTTGTCAGTGTGAAAACCAAGGTCCAGGTGTGTTATAAAACATCAATTTAACTATTCTCAATAAACAAGCCTTTTTGGATAGACTAAAAAAAAAGCCATTAGAAAGGCACATGTAAAGTAAACATGTTGAGATTAAGAATCAAGTAAATTATAGAAGACAATTGCTTATTTTCTTCTTTTATTCTGCAATACCTGTGGCCAGGACATCGGCAGCAGCTTGTCCTATGCTTCCTTCAGGATTTGGGCCAAACAAGAATGAAATGGAAAGGCCTTCCCTGAGCATTCAGATGGGCTTTACCCTGATTCTCCCAGTCACTGTTGGTCCCCCTCACCTTTTCCCTCGCAGCATCATGGCAGGCACATGTACCACAAGTCTGTTTGTATTTACTGCGTGTCTTTTCACAAGAATGTATGCTCCACAGAACAGGAACTTTATTTTAAACTGTATGGTTTCAGTATCTCTTGTAGCCCTGGGTACAACTAAGTGTTCAGTAAACACACTGGGTAAATAAACAGTCTGCATAGATTAGAACACAACAGAAGAATTAGAGTAAGATTTTCTTTTTGAATAAAAGTAAGATTCTCCTAAGAAGTTGAAAAGTTAAAAAAAAAAATACCCCTTAAAAGAAACAATAAAGTTGCAGGCAAACTGTATTTCCTACCAAACCATAATTACATAATTTTGTCATAAGGAATCTAAATACTATATCCACATCTACTTATATATCCATGCACCCCCACACACATACATACTGTCAAGTAGTTGTGATCTTGACTCCCCAATAGGCAGTGATTAAATGGTGCTAGCTGATAAATTTTCTCAGAGATCTAAATTTTCTTCTAATTAACTGACTCTTATATTGTACCTTGTGAGTGACTCTCTCCTAGATCACCAACTTTTAAAAAGCAGATAGCCTCGATATTCATGTAACCTTGAAGAGGGTTTGAAAACGACTCCAACAAACTTGACATGACATTTAAAGTTTTTTGGTTATTCGCTGAGAGATGTTCCATTATCCCAATAGTAATGACTTTGGAGCACAAGCAGTCACTCATGACAGTGTGTTTTATGTGAGCGCTGAAAATTCCAACCGAAAACAGCTTGTACATTAAAAGGTGGCTGCTGAAGATATTTACTGCACTGTCATTTCCTGACCAGGGGCTTCCAGTGATGGATGAGTATTTTACACAGTTTCTTGGACAATCTCTACAAATTTTAGAAGTATGATCAGCTTTTAGCTGTTGGAAGAAAATAAATACACTTTTCTTATCACTTTCTCTATCAGGTGGGCAATTGTTACTCAAAAATCAAAATCTAGCTGAACAGTGATTTTTTTTTTTTCCTTAGAGGAGTTTATGTGATGCAGCTCATAGCACAGACTCTGTGCCTGCAGCAAAGAACACACAGGCCTGGTGGTTCTGCAGTTCCCATGGTCACATAAATTAATTTTATCTTGTATCCACCATCTTCCCCCGAAAAGTGTGTAGAAAGTGCATTTGTAGCTAAGTGCTGATTTTCAGTCAGGGTACTACTGCCCATTCCCAAACCCTTCTATCATCCCTGGTCAGTTGATGTCTTGTATACTACTCCATCATGAGATTTCCAACAAAGTTATTTTGCTACTGGGAAATGCTAGTTAAAGCCTTAGATTACTCAAAAGAGATTACACTGACAAAAATATGGATCTAGAATACAAGAAAATAATATATAAAATCTCACAGTTTCTATAGCTATACATGATCAAGGGCAATTCTGTATGTGGAAAAGAAAAAATGAAATATGAGATTTTAGGTAGACGTGAAATCTGACCTTTAGATGGATAATTTAATCCCCTTGAGTCTCAGATTCTAATAGTAAACCTCAAGTAGTAGCTGTAGGGGTAAATAGACACACTCTTGGTGGCTACTATATGGATACTTACTGTCCTAGAAAGGGTTAGTATTGCTGTGATGAAATACCATGACCACAGCAATGTGGGAGGAAAGGGTTTATTTAACTTACACTTCCACACTACTGTTCACCACTGCAGGAAGCCAGGACAGGAAATGGCCAAATAACTGGAGGCAGGAGCTGACGAAGAGGCTATGGGGTGGCACTGCTTACTGACTTGCTCCTCATGGCTTGCTCACCTTTCTTATAGAATCCAGGACCACCCGCCAAGGATAGAATTACCTATCATAAACTGGGGTCTCTGCTATCCATCACTGATCAAGAAAATGCCCTACAACTGGATGTTATGGAGACATTTTCTCAGTTGAGGTTCCCTCTTTTCAGATGACTCTAGCCTGTGCCATGTTGATATAAAACTAGCCGGCACACTTACCTTTCCTTCTTTTTCCAGAACTACAGGAGCTGCTCATCTGTTACCAGGATTTACAGTTTACTGGGAGGCTATGCCCTGACTCTCCAGTGCTTAGCAGAGAGCGCTTAAATACTATCTTATGAACATCCTGTATTTATTATGAAGCACATAAAAGTCACAGATGACAGTCTATGCTGGAGAGGGTGTGGAGCAAGGGGAACATTCCTCCATTGTTGGTGGGAGTGTAAGCTTGTTCAGCCACTCTGGAATGCAGTATGGCGGTTTCTCAGAAAACTGGCAATCAATTTCTCCAAGGACCCAGCAATATCACTACTGGGCATATGCCCTAAAGATACACATTTGCACTCCAAAGGCATTAGCTCAACTATGTTCATGGCAGCAATGTTCGTAATAGCAAGAACCTGGAAACAACCTATATGCCCCTCAACTGAAGAATGGATTAACAAACTGTGGTACATCTACACAATGGAGTACTACTTAGCAGTAAGAAAAAAAATGATATTCTAAAATTTGCAGGCAAATGGATGGATTTGGAGAATATCCTCCTGAGCAAGGTATCACAATCCCAGAAAGAGAAGCAGGTGATTACTCACTCATTAGTGGACTTTATACAAAAAAAGCAAAAAGCAAAGGATGTCCAAGCTGCAAACCACAACCACTGAACAGCTTGGGATCTGAAGCACCTTGGACTGGTACCTTGGAGCCCATTCACTCCAAAGGAACACCTGACCCAGTCTTGATGAACTTCAGGTGAGGAAAGCAGATCTGCCAGGAGTAGATGCTGAACTAAGTAAGCCACATTGGGACCTTGGGATCTCCTGCCCTTGCTGGGGAGGAGATAACGTGATGTGGAGAAGAGAGTGACTGGATGGGGCAGGAGGGGGAAGGGAGTTTGAACAAGGGTATACTTGGATATAAAATATGACTTATTCATAATAATAAAAAAGAAGCACATTAATATACAGTGAATTTGTTGCACCTTAAATATCACTACCATGTTACAGACTGAGGAGTAAAAGCAAAAAGAGGTTTGTTCATGTTTAGATTAGCTATTGAGTAAATCAGTGGCAGAAGCCAGACATTGTCTCAGGAGAAAGACACTGGAGCTGTGCTAGACAAAGCTGGACATCTTTTGCCACAAAAAAGTTCGAAGTAATTCAAAGCTGAGTTTCTTAATAATGGTGTTCTGAATCCTTGCAATACCTCAGAGTATGTTCAAGGTCATCATCATCAACTCCTTTCTGTCCTGGTCTCAATTAAATTGATGACTATGAATTCTAAGCATGACCTTAATCCATTGCAATATCTGAACTCACTCATCATTCCATTTTCCTAGACAACCATTTCACACTCCCTTTTCTCTTTTTAAACCTCCAGCATGTCTACTCACTGTCATTTGGCACTTTCATACAAATAAAGCTTAGCAAAACCTCCCTGGAAGCCCCCCTTAACATCTAGTATTTACTTATACCTTCTTTCCTGTTAGGATGAATCAACATTTTGTCACCCTGAGAACAGCCTTGGAAATCTCACTCCTGCTGTGGTATTGACAGCCTGCCCTTTGGCAGCTACACTCTCTCTATTGAATTGTCAAGGTTTAGCCCTCCCTGGGATCATTCTTGCTCTGACTAGTTTTATGTCAACATGACCCAAGCAACAGTCATTTGAAAGGAGGGAACCTTAGCTGAGAAAAATGCTTCCATAAGGTTCAAATGTAGGGCAGTTTCCTTTTTAAATTAACGATGCTCATGTAGGAGGACCCAGCCCATTGTGTGTGGTGCCATGCCTGGGTTGGTGATCTGGGAGTTCTATAAGGGATCAGACTGAGCAAGTCATAAGGAGCAAGCAAGTAAGCAGCACTCTTCCATAACCTCTGCATTAGTTCCTGCCTCCAATTTCCTGCCCAGTTTGAGTTCTGTCTTGACTTCCTTTAGTGAATACAGTGTAAGCCAAGCAAATGCTTTCCTCCCCAACTTGCTTTTTGGTTACATGTTTAATCACAGCAATAGAAACACTAAGACAATTCCCCTCAGCAAACCAGTTTGCTGTAATAACTCCAAACTCAGCCCCAGCTACATACACTCTCAGTGATTGGTTCTTTTTAGAGAGAAACCTTTTGAAGGAACCATGTTCTTGGCTCTGCTCTTCCTATCCACTTTTCTCTTGAGCTCACACCCATGCTGTTGACATTTGCTCTTCTCAAATAGTTCCTGTGAAAGTCACCAGTGCCCTATGTGTTGAGAAAAGGGAGGACAATAGCTGTTTGTGCATCTCTGCCTACCAGGCTGCAGTCCAAGTGTCCAGCACAGTCTGGACCGTCTTGTTTAGTGCTGTGGTGTTTGAGCATCTCTGGAAACTTAGGTCAATAACCAGTGGGCCAATGAAAGCAAAAGATATTTAGATGTTTTTTGAGAAGCTCAAAGTGGCCATGGGTTTGCCATTTGGGATAAGAGAATAGCATGACATATGACACCTCTGTGGTTTCAGAAAGAAACATTTTCACAGGAAGTGACAGATAAAATGGTATGAAAAAGGCAGATACCTATCTATAGAACAATGGAAAATACAAAAGTGCACAAAACACCTCAAAAGGAAGAGCTTGTAATCCTGTTAATTCTTCCTGAATAACTGTTGACTCCCAGAATCTATATTCCCTTCTCTGCACCGTGAAGGGCCCCATCTTTCCATTTGCATTAAATTTTAAATAGTTGACTTTCAAACAACACAGGAATAGCAATTCTTTAAGTTAGAACACATAGATTTGTAAGTAAAGTCTAATTTGCTGTGGCAGGCCTCCATCCTTCACATGTGCAGTTTGATGGTTAGAATTACACTATGGCACACTTGGACATATGGACTCAATGAGAGGTGAGGCTGATGTTACAGTGAAAGGAGAGGCATTCTATTTATCCTGCACAGAAATCTTTGCCAATACACATTTTATACTGGATACAGAATATACCAAGGCAAAATAAGATTACTGCTTAATTTTCTAAAGGGAGTAATTTTGTACAATTTCATGAATCAAATCCTGGGCTTTCCTTTTTTCTTCTTTAAGATATTACAATTGATGTCTGTGTATGATATGTCTAGGACCCCTGCCAATACTAAAGGCCACTGGTAATGGCAGAAGAGATAGGCAAAGAGCCAGCTACTATTCTTAGTACCAAACAAATAAGGGATCCAATTCACATATCATGTATTTGTATATCCTTGAAAATAAGCAGGGTAAGAATAAGTAGTATTTTGGTTGAAAATAGAAAGAGTTACTAATTTAAATTTAACTCCCCATATGATTCTTTTCTTCTCTCTGTGAATTAAAAGTTTGACTGTTAGAAAGATAAGTAAATCTTAAATGTAGAAAGCCCACTGGACATAAACATAAGAAGCAAGGCTGTAAACAATACCCAGTGTTGGGTTTCATATGGACATAGATTTAGAATATAGATTTAAATGATACCAACATTCAAAAACCTCCAACATCTTGTACTCACATTCTTCAGAAACACAAAGCCATGGGGAATCTAGGAAATACATAGACACAGACACACACATACAGAGACACACACACACAGATACACAGATACAGACACACTGACACACAGAGACACACACACAGACACACACACACAGACACACACACACACACACACACACAGACACACACACACACACACACCACTTTCAATGTGGCATCTAAATGAGGAGGTATTTCAGCTAACATCCTGGCAGGTGACCGTTGGGGAAACCTTCCCCATTGCAGCAAATACCAATTGTGTGTCTCATCCCTTTAAAGCAGTATCCATCTTCCATCACACTGTGGTTCTAATGGGCACTGGCTTCTTATGATGAGAAATAGTCTCTGATGAGAAATAAAATTGACCTTTCACTTTCAATGGCAAGCCTGTGGCAGTTTAGACAGGAGGAGGAATACAGAACACTGGAGTCTCAATGTGACTTCAAGACTTCTGGAAATTTGATGTCTTTTTACAATTCCTTACCTTTGCTCTTAACCATTACTTTGACTTACTAAGTAGCTAGGCTGTTTCACCTCAACAGCATCTTTATTAGGGGACAGTGAGTGAATAACCCATAAATATCATTTTAAAGACACCACTGGGTATGCACAATAGTAAAGAATGTGACAAATATATGTTTTTAATCTATGCAATAACTAAAGTTAGTGCTGGCAGCCAGTAGTCCTATCTCTGGGGTTTTCTTACTGTTGATATAATGATACTATGAACAGCTAGTTGTCTTCCCTTAGTTTCATTTTGTTCTCTGACAATTCTCTCTCTCTCTCTCTCTCTCTCTCTCTCTCTCTCTCTCTCTCTCTCTCTCACACACACACACACACACACACACACACACACACACACTCACACAGAGTTATATTTTCTAATCTCCCCAGCTTGTTTATAAAGTTTAAAAGCAGCAGCGCTGCCTCGTCACTCTCAGTGATAGGCAGGTCAGAACTGAGTGTAAGACTGGAGGGAATCTGCTAAGGGTCCAAGTTCAGTAAAGGAAACCCAACCCTACTCCCTAAGGACAGTGGCAATGGCAAGGCCCCATCCCGCTGCTTCTCTGGCTGACAGGTTACGAGCTGGGTTTCCTTTCCACATCTGCTTTCCTACTGCTCAAGCCTTAGGGACTCTATTTTGGTTTTCATGCTATATCCTGAAACTGTACCTGAAGAGAACCCAAGGCCTCGAGCGAGCTTCTTACACTCAACTCTCTCTAGTCTCATTTTCCCTCTATTATTATTTACATTATATGTAGATAATGAGGTCTTACTTTAAACTAAGGACAACTAACTTCAGTTGAGTTTTCTTGTTTAGCAATATATTTGTCCCCTGGTATGCATGGAAAATTTGGTTTGCCAAATCTGCAAATGCCCAGGTCTCTTATGTAAAATGGTATATTATTTCCTATAACTCATACATATTCTTCCATGTGTTTTAAATCACTTCTAATTTCTTATAATGTAAATGTTATAAATAATTCACATTTCTTTAAAAATAGTAGAAAAAAATCTCAATATAGTCATTACAAATGCCATTTTTTTCTGTAGGTTTTACATCTATATTGGTTGAGACCACAGACTGAAATCCCCGAACTCCAACACTAACTGTACCTGGTGTATTATGCTATGTCTAGATGCTAAGTGGGTGAAGTGTTCATGATGCCAGTGGATGCTTCAAGTGTCTCTGTCTGGCTCCCATTTGCATCTCTTTGCTATAATTAAAAGGTGGTGGTGTTATACTTACTTGAATCCTGTCACTCTAGCCAAGTACTGAAACTGAGAAAACTATAGGAGTCATTGAATTTATGTTCAGAAGGTCAGAAGGTAGGAGTGGTCTGGGAGCCCCAACCTAGTAACTGGTGTCTGAAATGAGAAAGTGTTTTTGAGGGATTATGACCTGTGCAATGTTAATATAGGTAGTTGGTGTAAGAAGTCATTGCAGGATTTTTTTTATAGCTTATGTTATTATTTCATAATCATATCAAATGATCACTTGGCCTTTATATATCAATAGTTTATATGATTCGCAAATATATTCTTGATACATCTTTGTATTTGATTCCACTCAAAAATTATATTTAGAGTTGTGTATGTTTATGAATTCACATATATGTGTGTGTGTATACATGCATGTGTACCATGAAATACATGTGGAGATCATAAGACAACTTTTGGGATTTGAGTCTCTCCTTTCACCTTTGTGTGGGTTCAGGGGCTCAAACTTAGGGCATCAGGCTTGAGCAGCAAGTAGTTTATCTGCTTTGCCATCTATTGGACTCCATGTATTTGAGTCTTCTAAAAAAACCCTGTGACAGGGTGATATAGTTATGTCTTCCCCTCAGTTTATACTTGAAGATGAGGAAGCAGAAACTGCTCCCAGGCAGGGAAATCCTAGTTAGCATAGCCTACTGGGATGGCATCCATTTATATATTGACCAAGACACCCTCTTGCTCTGTCTCCTACATGCTGGAATAACAGACATGCACCACTGTGTGTGGCATTCTGTTTTATTTGTTTATGGGTCTTCTTTGGCTATTTCTTCTCCACTGAACTCTTTTAAGCAGCTCTGTGTTCATTTCTCACAATTAAGTCTTTGGCTGCCTTCCTGTCCCTCTTGCTTTCTCTCATCCAAGAATATAGCTCACTCATTTCTTTTCAAAAGACTATGGAATTTGATCGCCATCCCTGACAACAGAGCTTCAACGCTGTCTACTATGGCACCTCTACACATTGTCAAGGTTGAGAATTCATACTCAAACCAAACTCCCATGTGCAAAGCATCATCTTCTTCCTTCCGGTTCAGGAGCCCAACTATTATCTCTGTTTACTAGTCCTACTGTTAAAGCTAGCTATGGCCACCATGTTTGTGATCACTTACCTGTGGCTTGGTAGGCACTCCATTTATTTCAAAAACTGCCTTTCAGAAAATAGACAGTAACAATGTAATCAGTTGCCATTGTGCTTTATTTAAAAAAAAAAAAAAAAAAAAAAAAAAAACCTCTGAGAAATAGCAGGATAAGATTGGATAGAATAATTATTAAGAACAAAATATACATTTAAAAAATACATTTTTATTTTGTCTGTGTTTTAGCCCTAAACAGTAAATGTTAACACCTCCATGCTATTGGAAAAAAAATTGAGATTTAGAGAAGTCCATGTTTTGGAGGCCACAGCAAGCACATACTCAGAAATGGAAAGAAAATTTACTAAACTGAAGGGTGTCAGGGAGGCTGAGTCTCTGTGGGAACCACTTGGGTGCTACATGGAAATATGACCAGTTACATAAATACTTAGGAAGCTATTTTTTCTGAAGTCATTTTTAAGTAGTATCTGAAAGTGTACTTTTATGTAGTTCCCTTTGTTTATATTTTAGATACTTTGTAATTCCACATCAGATATTTCAAAAGCACAGATGTTTCATTCGGAATGAGTAACTTGGGTATTTCTATTCCATTTCATTTTGATTTATAGAATCATGTAATGTAGAAATGTAATCTTTGGATTGGAAAGACCGTAGTTACTTGGCAGAACCATCTATCCAATGTTTAAATTCCATTTGCTCAGCTTTGAAAGTAGTTTGCTTAAGATTGAAGACCTCTCGTCAGATCTTGAAAATCTCATAATCATAAGTCAATATATTCCCCTTTGGGCAGCTCTAAAAAGATCACATATTTATTTATTCAGCGTTGGTTCCCATGAAATTTTTGTCACTGGCTCTACTGACTCCCACCCCATCCAAAATTTAGGGCTCTATTAAATACAGGCAAATCCTTTCCCATCTACCAGTCTGCCAAGCATTTGAAAGCAAGCAAACCAACCAAACAACAACAAACAACATAAACCCTTCCCAAAGCAAGTATCTCTTCCTTAAGCCAACCAGCCATAGTTTCTTCATCTGCACCTTGCAGTGACGGTAAGTTGGAATTATAAATAAGAGTATTCATTAGTTAGCTCATTGGATGATCAGCTCTCATGCTAGTGTCTAGTTCTTTGAGATAGTTATGACCCTGCTATTTCTGCTATGAACACATGCAATTGCATCTACTTAATGGTTCAAAATTCTGAACAAAAAGTCAACTAGAAAGTTCTATACTATAAAACAATACATGTTCACAGAAACTTGATTACAGCCTGTAGGTTCAGTAATTGATGTTCATTGTCAGTATACGAGAAGTCTTTGCTTAGAAAAACCTGATTTTAATTGAGAATTGAATACCAAGATATATTTTTGTTCACACAAAAAATAACTTATGTATGAACAAGCTACTTTACTCTTTACAGGCAATCACTACACATATCATCTAAGCTATATTCTAACATAGAAATATGTTCAAATATTAAGAAAACTACCTAATATCTTACTTGAGACAACTTGTCCAAATATGAACTCCACAGAGTTGAGTATCTCACCTGCCCAATGCACTGCTTAAATTCACCATCTCAGCAGTGGTACTCTATGCATTATTTATTGAGTTACTGGAATTAGCAGGGCATAATTTTATCATCTCACCTCACTTAATAGTTGACATTAACCTACTCCAGAGAAAATACTTTAAAAAATAATAGCTGGATAAAAATTGAGATATGATATAACATTTTGGTTTAATGTATCTACATCTTGCTTTCTGGCTCCTTGAAGACTCAGAAGTGACTCCAGAATGGCACTATCCATAGAGGTATAATAAAAATCACAAATGGGTTATAAATGAAGTATAACAACTTATCAAAGCTATACTACCTACTGAAAAAAATCAGGTAAATGAATTTTAATTCATAAATAATATTATTTCCAACTGGAAGGGGAGAGAGGTAAGTTAACAAAATCTTTAACATTGCCTTTTTAGTTTTCAAGTTTTACAAGTAAAATGTTATTTTATATTTGTATCACATCTTGTTTCCAACTAGTCATATTTCAAGAGCACAAGAGCTAACTCTGCCATTGGCAGTGGCCCTGGTCCACACATAGATGCAGAGCTTCTAATGGTGTTGATCAACTTGCAATGTTCTGGGAGTTGGAGATCTTCCCAGAAAATATCTATGAGAAGTAACAATGTCTCAAGTTGGATTTTTAGTTATATGAAAACTAATTACTGTCCACAGTAGTGGTTCTCAACCTTTCTAATGCTGTTAATACAGTTCCTCATGTTGTGGTTCCCACTAGCCATAAGGTTATTTTCATTTTAACTCCATAACTGTAACTTTGTTATTGCAATGAATTGTAATGTAAATATCTATGTTTTCTAATGGTCTTTAGTGACTTCTGTAAAAAGGTCATTCAATCCCAAGGGGTCAAGACCCACAGGTTGAGAACCAGTCGTCTAGAGCTACACCACCTGAATGGAACTGATCTTGGAGGATAAACAGGACTGTGGTTAGTTAGCATTTCGGTGGGGAAAAAATAATAATTATAATCATTACTATGACAAAACTAGTAATGACAAAAATAATTTTTAAACTACAAACTTCAAATTACAATAAGCCATATGCCAAAGGAAACCATACTGTTCATTTATCCAAGCTTACTAAAATTAGTTCTGTAATTAATATGTCCCTGTATAAAAATGCTAGTATAGGCAGTCAAAGAAAAAGTCACCCAAACCAAGATTTTTAACTCCCTTCTGCATGGACTAGTAAGTGTAACTTTGTTATATGCTCACCAATTTTATACTGATCATAGCAAATTATCAAACAGAAATGTGTTATGTAAATTTCATATATAAATAAATTGCCAATACCAATTTATTCTTAATATTGGAGAAAAATTTTCCCAACACACAATGTTTATGGAGTCACCAATAAAGAAGAAAACCTACTGATGGAATCAGACATTATTGTAGGATGCAATTTTACGAAATGACCTTGTATTCAGAGAGACTGAACCTTTGCTGGACCACATAGCCAAGTTAATAATACACCTTGAGATCACTTAAGACTTCACTGCAATCCTACTGAATACTCACTCAGCCTTTTAAAGTTCAACCCGCCTGTAAGAGAACAGTGTAACAACCAGCCTTACTGTGCTTTGGATTTTCCATGCAATTGGTTTTTATAACCTAAGGTAAAGGGTACCTTTAACCTTAAATTATACACTCCCCCATGCCACTAACTGGGAGTAATCTAAGTGTGCTTCAGTAATCATTTGCTGTAGATATCCAACAGGTTGAAAATAAAAAACCTTATACAATAAATATCCACTAAAAATGTTACAAAAACCATGTGGATATAAATAGATGGTGTCTGTAGTTTTTGTTCACTGTTCTGGACCAGTTGGTATCAGGAAAATAACTTCTTTCCTTGAAAAAACTGTGTTAAAAAATTCTGTCATGTATCTTTCATTCTATTCCTATATAATACTTTCAGTTCAATAAGCCAAGAACAAATCCCTTTATACAGGGACAGATAGTCAAACATCAGGCAGTCAAATACAACAGACATGTCACAGATAGGCCAGTAACCTCTAACTACAGGCTGATGGGAGACACAGCAAGAGAAGTAGAACATTTAAATTAAAATGTGGGTTTGCTCTTGGTCAAATTAATTCAGAGGAAGTGCTTCATTTTCATTCCTTAATGTGATAGCAGTGCATTTCAATGTCTCTGGTGTTATTTTTAATGTGCTATTGTCTATAACATGCACTATAAAAAAATAAGCAGTGGAGTGGAAGAAAGCAATGCTCCAGGGTGTAGTGGTTCACTGGGATCTTGTGTTGTGTAGAGAACAGTTACACATTCTTGGAAACTTAGATTTTGTGAATGGGAAAATAGACAAAAGCCAGAAATTAAAATCATATTCACAAAACTTGAATTCTAATACTGATATGTCTACTGTTGCCACAGCCCATAATGTGACATTTTTATCTACCTTCGTAAGCACAAGGAGACCAGGTTGCCATTTAGGTGTTTACTTCATAGTTGGGTATACCACAGAAGCCAGAAGTATCTAATTTACTAAACAGGATTCTCCCCTTTTGAAAATGAAGTTGGTTTTTCTTGCTTGACATTCTGTTTGTCAGTAGGGCCTACATCAGAGTAAGGGTTAGCTGCTGTTGGTAGAGCTGATAGACTGGCCTGTTTTGACTGTTCTCTTCATGGCTTAGTAGTGTGATCTTTCCCCAGTCCAACGGTACCAAGTAGCATTATAAAATCTGGTCCTATTTCTACAAGTTCAGACTCATATACTTCAATAAAAGTGATGTGATATAGACTCTGACTTGACTTGTAGATATCACCTGAAACGGAGTACATCAGTCTAGTCTACTCCCTGCTCCTAGCTCCAGCATGAAAGCAAGAAGTCCCTCAGACGACCCAACCTTCCTCACCCTCCACTGTTATAGACTTACAGCTCTTCTCTCAGAAGGACAATTTTGCAAGGTAACCTTGGAAAAAGTGCTGATATATTTAAAAATTTTTTCTGAGCTCATACCTCACATAGACTGACCTATCTGTGACCAAAAAGAAAAAAAAAAGTCTAGCAAACACCTTGAGCACAAATTGTATCCTACTCCAAAGATAAGACTGATTTTTAAAGGTAATTCTGATAATGTTCTAAAATCTCACTTCATGACTTTTGCTATTAAAGTCTGCATCGTTGTTTCCCCTTAACAGGGCCTTGAGGACATCTTGAAGCTAAACGCACTAACAGGTATGAACACAGTAAAAAGTGTCATCATTAAATCCAGAGGAAAGTCCACAACGTTAAGTCATCTCAAATACGGAGGGGACGTAACTGAGGGTAAATGTATGCTCATTTCTAGAACCACCATATACAGACCAATGTTCTGGGTGCTGGCACTGGTCTCCCTGGTGCTTAAACTACAATCTGACTTCTCATTGTTTTGGCTGAGTTAAAAAATACAGACCTTCATTTTAAAGGTGAAATTTTTGATCAGCAAAATAACTGCAGCAACGCGGAGCTTTCTTAGAACGTGCTCCTCTTTAATGAGGAAAATAGCAGAAGGACTAGGTCAATGTCACTTCAGTTATTTTCTTGCAGATAAAGTACCCAGTTTCTATGAAACCCTAGGCTGCACTGGGATCTCTGAAAAATTGCTTTCTGTAAACAGCTCATTTTTAATGCTTCCTTGGCTGCGTGTGTGCTTTCTGAGACTCCGTGGACACACAAACAGATCGGACCACACAATTCCCTCCTTCCGTTTACTGCTATAGATTCCTGCCTCGGGCTTTTCTTGCCAGCAGGGACTGTTAACTCAAAGACTTACTTCCACTCTCTTCCTGGGGCTTTGGAACACCTCCTGTCTCTATGGTAACACAAAGCACTAGAAATGTACCGTATAGTGGGGCAGGGAGAAAAAAATCACAGTACAGTACTCTTGGTAACGCTGCAGAAGATGCTGTCAGCAGGCAGACCGACAAGGAGGAAGGATGGGTAATTGTCCCTTGTCCCACTTGCCCGTCTCTCAGAAGAGCTACACATCCAGTACAGAGGAGACCTCGGAGTCCATGGAACTGTATAATCTACATGGTCTTAGAAATTAAGAAGAATGTACTAGACAGCCACAAGAGTCATACATTCTTAGGAATTCACAGTTCATTAACTACTGACAGAAATAAGTTCTCTGTCAAATAAACCCCCAAACTGACATATTATGAAAGACAGTCACGTTGCCATCTAATAAATACATTCTAAATTTTTCAAATACACCGCAGCCAGCACCAAGAGCCACTAATCTATTCACAACAGTGGTAGAAATGAGTTTAGATTTACCCTCAGCTATGTTCTCTCTCCATATCAGATTAATTAAAGCTGCTCGACATTTTTCTGGACTTAGTGATTCTATTTTCTACTATATTACCTCTTATTTCATACCTGTTAATGTTTTTTCTTATGACATTATGCAAGGTTCTGTTTGGGGTCAGGGAGACAATTATACAAAGAGAAAAAAGACACTAAGCATTACAGTGTGGTGTACTTTAAAGATAATGAAAAAAAAAACTTCACAGAGCAGAATACTTACTTTTTATTTGTTTGCTGCAGTTAAATATCTCTCTCAGTCTTTTGGAGTAGGACACTAATAAAAACATGTCTATCACTTCATTGGTTTAGAATAATCAGAAGGTTCAGGTCTCTAAATTATTGGTCAATTTCTTGGACATAGACAGTGGCTTTAAAGTTTGTCTTGGAAATATATCAATATATATGAGTATAAATGAAATCAACTTGAAAATATTTAAGAAGTCCCTACATTTACACATTATTAAAGACATTCACATTTACATCTAATAAGTACTCTAGATATTTTCAAAACATTTCATGAAAGTCTATGCAATATTGCCTAGCATTGTTACTCCAAGCTGGCCAGGAGCAGATGTTCTGAGGATGTGCGGAGACTGCTTGGTTATGGGACACCAACACAGGGCGGCTGCTGCATCGCTGGTACCTGCCCTCACCTCTAAAACCGCCCTCTAACATTAGACTAGTGGAGTGTCAGTGAATCGAATCTTACTTGTAGAACTTTTTAAGAAACTCAGATTACCTTCCCTGTTCTGTTTTCTTAACACCCAGTAAACTAAGATGTAGTGACAGTTATAGCCACTAGAGGTCACCCAGTTACACCCCTCACTAATGGATTTTAGTGGGCATTATCGGATCCTGAGTCACTTTTGGTGATTTTAAAAGCATGAAACAAACATTCTTTTACAGTCATCACATACAGCAGCATGTTAGCTGATTATTTTGTTTCTAAAGTTTTTTTTTTGAATGGCACTACTTTCTTATATTGGCTTTCATTTTATCTGGAAAATGGGATGAAAGGGTCTTTGCAATTAATAGAATCTCATAAGGCTGCAAGAGCACAGAAGCAATGTCTGAAATTTTACCAAGTTCATTTGGTGATAGAAACTTAGCAAATTTCCCGCTCAGTCATTTCACTCCTCAGATACTCTGAACATTTCCTCCTGGTACAGACAAATCTTAACCCATTTACAGACTTATATATTAAAGATTAATTATAATGGGTAAAGTCACTCATTTGTCTAGTGAGACTTACTACATGATACACCAAATACGTGTTAAAGATACAATTATGATTTATAACAGAACCCACAGAGAGCTTAAATTTAACAAAGTACAGTTCTAACATATGTATATCCACCATTTCAATGCCTTATCAATAAAACAACTATAAGCAGTCCCGCCTATTTTAGGCTGTTTTTAAAAGGCTGGCAATAAAAATGTATGGTGTCTTATTTAGATTCCTTACATAGCTGAATAATATGTGAGGAAGGAGATTTTTGAAGTGTATAGGAACTTTCCCAGGCGTTGGGAAGACTAAGTGCCTTGTTGCAGACTGTAGTGCTGCTGTCTAAATAACATGTATGATAGTAAATGCAGAAGGAGAGACATGCAGCATTGCTCTATTAGAGCCAGGAATCCAAGAAAGACCTATGACACTTCATTTTTACATACACCTTTCTGACAAATGCTTTAAAACTCTATTGAGCTCTCTAGTGAGAGACAACCAGGAGGATTTATTTCCAGGGATTGTGCTCGAACTGTGTGGTGTACTGTCTGTTCCTATCTATACCTGCTGCTATGGAGCTAGTGTTTCACAGAAGCAGCAGCAGCCCATGGTTCAGATTCACTAGTGCATGAGAAAATACTCAGTGACATTACAGCATATAATGTTTTAGTTTAGTAAGTACTATTTGTGTCGAATGGAAGCTTTAAAAATCACTCTCTAATTTTTCAACTAAGGTGAGATAATCACAAAGCCTAGATTTATTTTAAATGCAAAAGCTTTAGCCTTTGTTTTCTCACTAGCAATCAATGCTGAATGAAACTCCTTTTAGGAGATACACAATTTCTTAACTGTTTTATCTGTATTTAGCCAATCAGCCTTTCTGATCATCTAGTATCTCTGAAATCTCACCAGTATTCCCTTCTGATGGCCATGATGCCATCTGCCACTGACCTGCCTGCACTGGATTTCACACGCATGTTCATGTCCTGATATGCCTGCCTCATGCTCAGTAACAAGAACTTAGGCTATTCAGAGTCTGTGTTCTTTCTGTCCCTGGTGGTATTAAAGACAGAAGGTTTCGTGGTTCTATGTTATAGTTAAGAATACAACATTGACAGTATGCTTTTGCTCATTTATTAGAATACACAGTGCCTATACAGTTAGCTGACCTTTGTGTCAGGAGCACAGCGCACAAGAAATATGCATGGTCCTTGATTCCAGCATACTGCCAATCTAACCACATCAATATGGTTTATCTACTAAGATATGTGCTTATGCCTTGCAACAAACAACAGAGGAACAGCTACAACAGAACAGTGCAGTAAGTGTTGATTATGCACTTTTCTTTTCTGAGACAGGAGTTTTCTATGCAATCCAGCTTGCCTCACACTCCATAGGTTCCTCTGTCTCTGCCTCTTGGGTACCAGGATTTCAGGTATGTGCCACCACATGTAGCACTATACCTCTGATTATAAAAATACTTTATTAAATGTAATATATTTTATTTCTTTTGAAAAAAGTCATGATCCATGCGCCTTAAATAAGAAAGCCAAAAGTTTAAGTACTATGAATGTGTTAGAATTTACAAGAAAATGCACAGGGTGGAGGCATTTGCAGAGGTAAACAGTGAATGACTAAGATCAGAAGTAGATGTTGAGGATTAGAGGAATCTAAGGATAATTAGTGATCTATTATATCCCTCATTCAAACACAGATGGAGGAAAAAAATTGTAGGTATGAAGGATCCAAATCTAGACCTGTTTATACAGGATGGACTAGACAGGACTGAAAGAATATAAAATTAATTGAATTTATGCTCCAAAGTCCTGACACTGAGCACCAGACTTGGTTGATAATTATATCATCTTATCTTTTTCCTCCTCTCCTGTTGCCTATACCATACAAATAGAAAAAAAAAAAAAAAAAAAAAAAAAAAGACTCAAACTTACCATTTTACTTTTACTTTTGCTCAGCTACCCATAACTTCAGTTAGGAACAGGGAAGAAATGCATACAGGTCAGCACTGAGAGCCTCTGTAACTCAGGCTCTCTGTTCTTTCCCTAGTCTCCCCTTCTTTCCTAACAAATCCCAAACATATTTAAACCTCTCCTCTACCATCATACTCAAGTGAAATAAACTCCTGGTCTGATGGTGATAATGCTACCCCCTGGCTATGTTCTTTGTGTGCTAGGCATGACAAGAACCTTTTATTACATTTTCAGTTTGATTCACAGACTACAAGAGGATGTTAGCATCCCTCTGATAGGAAAAACAAAGCAAAACAAGCAAACAAAAAACAAACCAAGCCAACAACGACACAAACAAACAACACCAGGAGCCTTGCTGTCCTTTGTGAGACCATGGACAATATTCTTGGTTTGCTGCTGGGACTGACTCCCTTCTGAATCTCCTGGTGCTGAGTGCTCCCAGGGTCTCCTCCTGCAAATTAAAAGTCTTTCACTGGAGGGGAGGTTAGCTTTATCTCACCTCCTGCTGTCTCTACAGATTTGGTTTTAACTGAGCTTACTGCCATGGAACAACCTTTTCATTTATCAGGCAGTATGCTTATTGATTTGTTTGTTCTTTGGTTTTACATGAAAGAGAACAACAAAAAAATTTCCTCTGGCTCATGTGCTTAGTTGCAAACTGTGCACCTGTGACTAGACCTGACACACAGGGTATGTCAGAAGTTTAGGAGAAAGTACAAGCCTTCCTCTCTGTTATTTACCTTCTCGATCCTTCAAGAAGTCTCTTACTCCCATCATACTCCTCGTTTTCTCCTTTCTTCTCCCAAAGAAACAAACAGAACTTGATTCAAAGGGTTTCCATATAAAAATGTTCTGAAATGTACAGACACCAAGTATTTTAATATAAAACACTGCTTAGGAATCCTCAGGCAAACCTTGAAAGCCACACTCTTGGACCTCTTCTGATGCTTATACAGACAGAAACAGGTACTTCGAAGGACTGACAGCTCCCAGTAAAAACAGAACTACTGACTTTCTGAGAAACATTCAAGATACATCTCTGTGAGTGCATGCGCGTGCACACACACACACACACACACAAGAAGAAAAAGAAGAGGAAGAGGAGGAGGCAGAGGAGGAGGAGGAGGAGGAGGAGAAGAAGAAGAAGGGAACTTCATTTCATTTCTAAGTATTCCAATGCATATTTCTTTAGAAAACTGGTGTATGCTTACATGTATTATCATTAGACTCATAGCTACAGTAATAAATTCTGTGATATGTATTTATGTGCTAATTTGATGGGAATAAGGTGGGTGGATATCCCAAACTCTGTGAATGACATATCTGGTGGGAATGGCAGCTGTAATACTTATGAATTACAGCTCATCATCATTTAAAGTTATCTGACAGCCTCCTGATCAAGTACAATTATAGAAATATCAAGCTTGAGGACTTCAAGGGTCTAGAATTATTAAGGCAAGAAAGAACTTTTCAGGAGCTGGGGGATGGGCAGGAGACATTCTTTTCTTAGAGACAGGGGTACATTTCACATTCTCCTAAAATCTAGGCATTTGTAAACAATTTTCATTCTTATCTTCACAGAGTGACACATGTCTGTAACTTTTCTTTTTTTCTGGAGCGGTAATGAACACTTTATATTCATAAATAAAGTAGAAACAAAGAAATGGATATAAAGAATACACTGAAAGCTTTTGTGTGATAACTGCAGTCCTCCCATTCTTGTATTTTTGCTATTTCCAAAGGTTTTCCTAGTTTTGCCCCTTACTAAATGCAGGCCTCATGGGAACAGGTGTGTGGACACAGCAGCACATGTAGTGCCAGGTGAATCCCAGGAGGTGCCCAAGAAGAAAATGGAGTTCATGAAGTTAAGGGGTTACTCTAGCGACAGAAGTAGGAAATAAGCAGAAGACCAATGAACATTCACAGCCTCATGACCAAGTGGCATCTTGCCATTGTCTCTTGACTGATAGAGAGTTGTTCTATTCAAAAGGTGTTATCACTACTGTAGAAGTAGCTAGTTAATACGATGTGATGGTCAACTGTGATGGAAGGATGACATTGTTGTTGGCTATGTGGATAATAATTAGGTCATACCTTAAAACCCTGTGCTCCACAGAACTGAAAAATTTAAAAGAAATGAACAATTTTCTCAATAGGACCACTTACCCAATTAAAGCAAGATCAGAGAAACAACTTATATAAACTTATAACCCCTAAGAAAATAGAAGCAGTCATTAAAATTTCCCAACCAAAAACAGACCAAGATAGCTTTAGTACAGAATTCTACCAGACCTTCAAAGAAGACTTAGTACTAATCCTCCTCCAATTATTTCACAAAATACAAAAAAATGAATATTGTCAAATTTATTTTATGAGGCCACAGTCAGCTAGATATCTAAACCAAACAAAGATTCAACAAAGAAAGAATTACAGACCAATTTCCTCTGTGAATATTGATGCAATAAAACTTAATAAAGTACTGGCAAACCAAATCCAAGAACACATAAAAAAGATCATCAACCATGATCAAGTAGACTTCATCTCATAGATGAAGGAATGGTTCAACAAACAAAAAACTGTCAATGTAACCTACCATATAAGCAAATTGAAAGATTGAAAAATAACTAACAACATGATCATCTCATCAGATGCTAAAAAGCCTTTGACAAAATCCAACACCCCTTTATGATTAAAAAGACTTAAAGAGATCAGGGATACAAGGGAAATACCTAAACATAATAAAGGCAACTTACAGCAAGCCTATAACCAAAATCAAATTAAATGGCTAGAAATTCAAAGCAATTCCACCAAAATCAGGGGAAAAAAAAAAGATGTTCACTCTCTCCATATGTATTCATGATAGTACTTGAAGTACTAACTAGAACTGTAAGACGACTAAAGGAAATCAGAGGGCACAAACTGAAAAGAAAGAAGTGAAAGTATGACTATTTGCAAATGATCTGACAGTATACATCTGCAATTTCCAAAATTCTATCAGGAAACTCATACATTTGATAAATACCCTCAGAAATAGCTGCATAAAGATTAACTAAAAAAATTTTAAGAAAAAATCAGTAGCCCTTCTATATACAAATGACTAATGGGTTGAGAAAGAAATTTAGGAAAACAACACCCTTCACAATAGCCACAAATCATATACAAATATCTTTGGGTAACTTTAAGCAAGCAAGTAAAAGACTACAACAACTTCAAGTTTTGAGAAAAAAAAATGGAGATGTCAGAAGATGGAAAGATCTTCCATGCTCATGGATGGGTAGGATTAACATAGTAAAAATTGCTGTTTTACCAAAAGCAATCAGCAGATTAAGCACAATCTCCATTAAAATTCCAACACAATTATTTAAAAATCTTGACAAAAAGGACAATACTCACCCTCATGTGAAAAAACAAAAAACTCAGGATAGCTAATCAATCCTGTACAATAAAAGAGCTTCCAGAGGTTGTGGCGATATATTTAATAAAACCAGTCTGGAATATCAGAGAACAGATTTATCCACAGTCAAGCCAGGCAGTGGTGGCACATGCTGTTAGTCTCAGCACTTGGAAGGCAGAGGCAAGAGGATCTCTCTGAGTTTGAGGCCAGCCTGGTCTACAAAGCAAGTTCCACGATAGCCAGGACTGTTAAACAGAAAACTCTGTCTCAAAAAAGAAAAGGCTGGAGAGATGGCTCTGTCCTCTGATATTCCAGACTGGTTTTATTAAGTATATATATACACAAGAGGTATCCCCACCCTGATTTCAAGCTGCACAACAGAGCTATAGTAATAAAACCACATGGTATTGGCATAAAAACATAGAGATTAATCAGTTAAACTGAAAAAGACCCACATGTATACCCACACACCTATGGACATCTGATTTATGATAAAGAATCCAGAAATATACAAGGAAGAAAAGAAAGCATCTTCAACTAATGGTGCTGGTCTAATTGGATGTCAGCATGTAGAAGAATGCAAATAGATCCATATCTATCACCCTGCACAAAACTCCAAGTGGATCAAAGACCTCAACATAAAACCAGATACACTGAACTTGATACACGGGAAAGTGGGAAAACACCAATAGTGAAGGAACGAAGACCAACAATTAATAAATGGGACCTCATGAAAGGGAAAAGCTTCTGTAAGGCAAAGGACACCGTCAGTAGGAAAAAAACAGCATCATAGAGAACAAAAAAAGATTTTCATCAACTCCACACCTGACAGAGGGTAATATCTAAAATATATAAAGAACTCAAGAAACTAGACATAAGCAGAGCAAATAATCCAATTAAAAATGGGATACAGATCTAAACAGAGAGATCTAAAATGCCCTAAAATTTAGTCATCAGGAAACTGCAAATCAAAACGACTTTGAGATTCCATCTTATACCTGTCAGAATGGCTAAGATCAAAATACAAGTGACAGCTGGCTAGGATGTGAAGCAAACGAAACACTCCTTCATTGCTTGTGGGAGTGCAAACTTGCTCAGCCACTTTGTAAATTAATATGGTGGTTTTTCAGAAAATTAGGACCTGATATACTTGAAGACTCAGCTATACCACTCCTGGGCATATACCCTAAGTACACTCCATCCTATTACAAGAACACTTGCTCAACTATGTTCATAGCTGCTTTATGCACAATAGGGTTAGGGTTAGGGTTAGGGTTAGGGACTGAAGCGGCAGAGACCCTACATGGTTCTGACCTGGGCACTCTGTATATATGTTATGGTAGTTGGCTTGGTGTTCTTGTGGGATTCTTACCAGTGGGAATTGGGACTGTCTCTGACTCTTTGCCTGCTTTTGGGACCCTTTTCCTCCTGTAAGGTTGTATCATCCAGCCTTGATATTGGGTATTTGCCTAGTCTTATGATAACTTGATATGCCATGTTTGGCTACTATCCCTGGGGGGTCTGTTCTTCTCTGAAGGGAGGAGATGGGGGAGATGAACTGTGGTGGGAGGGACTGGGAGGAGAGCAGGGAGGAGCAACTTCAGGGTGTAATATACGAGAAAAGTGGAGACAAAGGACCTGGAGCTACAGGAGACCTAAGGTGCATTCAGCTAGGTGAGTCTGTAATAAAAATATGAAGAAGGGTCAAGAAACGTGTTTTGCTGACTATAAATCTACTTTTATATAGAACCTTACTGAGGGGGTGATAAACAGAGGTGTCAAGGTAAGTGCCTCCTTTGTTCCTGTGCAATAAACTCAAACATATTCAAAGTTAATACTTCAGTAGCCAAAAGCTGAAAATCTGCAAACTAGATGTAGTACTCTGGCTTTATGCCATGGTTGCTGAGCCATTTTTCAGGGGAAAAAAAAATCACCTTTGTGATGTTTAAAATCTTTTCTCATTCTGAAGTTCTGTGACTGTATATAACAAAAAGAAAATGACAATCAAAATAATGTTATAAACACTGATAAAATTTTCATAGAAGATTTAGTACAGCCCCCTCAAACATAAAGCACCATCATTAGACCATCCTTTTGAAACACAGGAAAGGTCACAACTCAAATTTCTCACAATTATGGTTTCAAGGCAGTCTATTCTAAACTGCAGGCTTATTTAGGAACTGAGAGACATAGATAGCTCTTTTTTAAAAAAATATGATAGTGTAAGAATAACAACACAAACCATATCTATTTGCATCCACCACTTTGAGAAGTAAAGCCCACAGGTAGCATCAGAAAGAGAATTCTGGGCTCTAAAGGAACAACCAGGGAGGCACTTTAGACTTTCATGATTTAATAGTATTTAATAAACTCAAGGATCGTTTCCTACTGAGATAAAGTATAAAAGTACACTCACTGACAAACAGGGTCTTCACTTTTTAACCTACTCATCTTGTACACACATTTACTTTGTTGTAACAGAGATAATCTCCCAGTTCCTCCGGGCTAGAGGTATAGAAATGTTTGCAGATGATCAGCAAGCCTTTGCCAGGCTCATGTCTGAGAGTTTACTTTACACAGACAGGGTAAGCATAGCCTAAAGCAGATCCCGTCATCACACACTGTCAGGCAAAACCCTGAGTGCCGAAGTGCCATAGAAACAGCCTTCGGAAGGAGAACAGGCACCACAGAGCAGTGAAAATGCAGCAAAGTCTACACTTTCATGACATGAGCACATGATGGTATATACAACAGGATCAGCTTTGGAGCAAGGGGATGCTGGGGGTCCATGTAAAAGCACCAGCCATTTCTCTTTGTCCTCTCTTGGTTGAGCTTCCCTGTAAAGAGTGAGTCTAGACCAAGAAACAATATTAAAAACAAAAGGTTAGGGATCATCATGGGACATTAATTATGCAAAGGAAGGCAAACTGAATTTAATCAGAAGCGGCAGACTCAGGGCAGGAGGAATTTTCTCTTTTTGACAGAAGCAGTTAGGAAAACATTTATGGTAATACTGCAGCATCTGCTGATTACAGTCAAAGCTGCAGGACACCAGTGTTAAATCACTGAGCCATCCTGACAGCTCCTGGGTGCTCCAGTCACTTCGACAGCAATTTACAGTGAAACCCATCCAAGTCTGAAAATCAGCCAACATGCTTAAACCAGAGAGAAGTAATTCAGTCCAGACTTCAAAGGAATTAAAGGGGATAAAACTTTGATATAAGCATTTGTTTTAAATATAGATACTTTTTTACACACACACATACAAACACACACACACACACACACACACACACACACACACACACACACACACTTTAGATCTATTCCTTAGCTTAATGATCAGCAAAGTTTATTGGAAGGATTTTATGAGTTCAAACATACAGGAAGTAGAATATTACTATTCTGACAAGATGTCAGGATAAAACCTGCTACATCCTCTTGGCACTTTGAAATTATGACCTGTAAGGACTTGGAAATCAAAATAATTTTTAAAAAATCCCCCAAATTACTGTTTAAGCAAATATAAATAAAATAAAATGTTTAGAGAAAGAATACACTACAAAGCAATAGAACATTATAGTGAGTCTTCCTCTGAAATGCCCATAGCCATGACAACAACATTTCATTATTTTATGGTAATTAAAAGAATGGAATGCTACAGATACTAACCTAAAATTGACACATGGGGTGCTGCAGAGGGGTTTCCGGTGACCAAAGCACACCAGTGTTTAGATTTCCAAATGTGACACCAGAATCCAGAGAACAAGAGAGAGAGCTGAAGCCTTTCGGGACGAACATTTACACAAGTAAATATCTCATATTTTATCAAAAATAAACACCAAAAATTTCTTTCCCCCAGTTGCTTTGGGAGTCCAAATAAATATTATTCATAGCATGAGAGATTAAAAGAAGAAAACAAAAACTTCAAATATCTATTTTTGAAGGAAGCCATTGAAACTACAGTCACAAGGGGATAGATAGCTCTATTGTTGCCTCTTTCTCTGCTAGATAAATGGTTTCAAAATATATTTGCTACAGTTAATCACTAATACAATATTTATCTGCTTTTTAAAAATATGAACTACCTTATTCAATTTCTTTCATCAACACTTTAAAAATGCCTCTGCATTTCTATTTAGAGATAGGACCCATTGTTGGTAAAATGTACTTTGGTAAGTAAAACCATTGACAAGAAGAAAACAGTATCTGAAAGGTGTAAAAAAAAAGGGGGGGGAGAGATTGAAAAATTCAACCTAAACAGTAAGTATATACCCCCAGCATCTGCCTACTCCAAACCTGATACTGTTGTATAACTCAACAATGAGTCAATACACATTTATTGAGCACCTGCACATATAAGTCACAGAGCTAGGAACCATAAACATTTAGAATGCTGAGGTTGTTCTGAAAGGAACCAGAGACCCAAGGAGAACTTAGGCTAGGCTAGTTTTAGTCTCACTGACATGCCAAACCTGCACATAAGACAGAACAGAATTTCAGAATGTGGTCCACCCAGAGAGGTAAGGCATACTTCACCATGGAACGTTTTTATTTGGGCTCTGAAGTAACCATATAACCTATATGTCTCAAGGATAGTTTGTAGGAAATTCTACTGGAGGGGAATTCTACTAAGGCTTTCAATGAAAGGGTCTCATTTTAATAGATGACCATGATTCAGGCTAAGCAATGAGCATATGTAGGTAATGAAAACACCAGGAGATATAAGTTGGTGGCTGAATATGAACATTTTCCAAAGACTAAATTGTGTTGGAAACCATGTAGACCACTCTTTTGTGCAGAGTGCTGATTTAGACTGAGGAAGAAACCAGTGTGAACCACTTGGTACAAAAGTCACTGACGAAAAGAATTAGTAATTTCTTTCTCTCTCTCTCTTTTTAAATCGAGGAAAGTCTCCTCAAAGGCAGCTGGGGGAGCTTAAAGAAAGACAGGAGAATAAAGAGAACTTTGACAGCCTGAGGAGAGGGTCAGGGAGAAGACTTTGAGTCTCAAGTATTTGTCTGGATGACTTACTTCCATGTTTTATACCCTGCCCTCTGCCATGAAAGAAAGGGCAAAAAAAAAAATGAATCCAGAAAAACAGGAAGTACAGGTGGCAGGGTACAAGCAGATGAATGAACTAAAGTGAATTATATTAAAAAAGAAAAAAGAAAACAAACAGAATAGTCATTGCAAACAGATGGCTCCTAATAGAAAATAAAATTTGATTAGACAGTTTGTTGGAACATATATTTGCTGCATCAGAATCAAGTGAAAAATTCTAAGACAAATCATGAAGAAAAAGTTTCCTTGTCATGGGGAGAAAAGAGTTCTGGGATTATTGTTATCCAGATTTAGATGAAGACATATATGATGGGGTTAGTTGCTATGCAGAGTTTAAAGGCAGACACTGGGGAACAAATTGATTTTAAGCACATCCAACGGTCTGGAACAAAAGCAAACACCGTCAAAGGAAGAAGGATGTACACAAGAGATGTCTGAAGCATCTCGTTTTTAGAAATGTGACCATCATAATCTCCTCTAGAACAGTTTTGATGCCACAAAAGTTCTCACTCTGCTCAAATAATGCTAAATACAGAGTTTAGATGAAAAGAAATAGGATGTCATTAGCCAAAACAATATCATTTCATCCATAGGAAAGTAAAGTAAAGTAAAGAGGCCAACTTCCACAGGCTGGGGAGGACTATGGAGGAAGCGGAAATCTGTGCAACTCAGTCTGCAGTACTGGGCTAGACAAATGAGGTATAAATATCAACTCGGTGACCTTTTCATTTTATGTCCCCAAAGCACTCTCAGTGCAGTGTACCATCATGTCATGGTGCAGTCTGTTTATGGAGAGCTTTGGATGATCCACTGTGTTCTAATACATACCACTAAGTTGGAGGAATCAGGAAAGAATCACGAGGGTGGTGAGGCAGGTGCACAGAGAAACAGTACTGAAGAATTTACACACAAGTCAGTGAAAGAATTTGGGTTCCTTCAGCATTCAGTGATGAGGCTGCTCTTGTCCCTAGACCATGTTACACTGCAGGTTGCTTAGTATAATCTGCCCGACTGTACTTTCTACACAATAGAAGAATTGCATTTACTTAATGTAATGAAAACATTGCACACGACTAACAGTGCTGTTTGCTGTCATTCTTCATTATAACTGCATAGTGTTTCAAGTACATTATGGGTTAAATAGACTCTGGAGGGCTAGCCTGGGAATCCAAGTACCATTTATAACATTTACAACACTGTGTTCATGGGAAATTGCTTGATGAGTTCCAAAACAATTGCTTTAAAAATTAACTTTGGGAAAATATCTGGTTTTAGAGTAGAGGTCCACCTGTCAGTTACTGCATGCAGATGGTTGGTTAATTCATACACTGAAGAAAGAAACAACAATGGGAAGCCTATTGTGCACATTCATTATGTGACAGGGAACATAAATATGAGTAAGATCTTAAACCTTGAGGCACTCATGTCTAAAAGAGCATTATTAAAACAAATAAATTATAAATAAGTTCTAAAACAGACATTAAAAAAAGCAGGCAGCAGGAAAAAGAGAGCACTGGACTACACTTCCCAGGGGCTCACTACTGAAGTAACAATTTGTGTCCTGTCTTGACCATAGTGGGCTCTACCAACAAAGAAAGGAAGAGGCATCTGTGTGGTGGGACTGTTCTCTGTATCATCCTGTAAATAAAGAAGCTGTTGGGCCTCTGTGGAGCACTGTAGAAGTGGTTGGAAGAATCAGGAGAGAGTGGTAGGAGGAGGGTGGAGTCAGCCAGACTCCATGCAGCTGTCGAAAAAGCAGCATTTAGGACCCAGGTGAGCTAGGGGCCTTTGGGCCATGTGGCAGAACAGATTAATGAAAATGGGTTGAATTAAAATGAAGGAGCTAGCTAGTAATGTGCCTGAGCCATAAGCCAAACAGCATGAAATTAATTTAAGTGTCTTAGTCACTTTTGGGGGGGTAAAAGTTGCTGCAGGCAGGTCAGACCTCTGGCCCAAAATGGGATGAGAAATCATTTACACCACATCTGAGGTGGTGGAAGGTGCAGACTGATGTAATAGTGTGTGCAATACTTTTGGGGAAATGGAAGCACAAATATAAAAAAAGAACCATCAACTTTCAGTTGTTTTTAATCACAAAAAGAAAGGTGGAGTAGGCCTACTGGTATAGGCTGGTAATCTCAGCTACCTGCATCAAGAACGAGGCAGTAGGCCAACCACCTGTTCAAGGCCCGGCAGCGATAAAGAATTGATTCAAGGTGAGCTTGCAAAATATGATGAGACAAATAAAAAAAATAATTTCTGGGAAAAAGGATTAATAAGAATCAAAACTACAGTATAAGGAGCTGGCCCTTATGAGAAATGGCTTAAATTATTTTAACTACCTCTTGGATTTTCCATAGAGGGTAACTTAGTATGAGATTCTACCCTAAGTAAATTCATGCTCTTGCATGGATCCTTTGTCCCCAGCTCTAGACTCAGGAAATTGTACAGGCCTTTCAATATATGAAATATAAATGTCTGATCATTCATTTCATTAATCTTGTCCTTCTACCTGTGTGTTAAATAGTGACAAATTCAAGCAATCTTTTGTTAAGCTATGATGCCTTGTCAAGGATTATAAAATGCCTGTCTAATCTAGTGTGTTAGGAATACGGTAAAGGTGGAAGATTTCAGCCACTCCTTTTTGATTGCTTTTGTAAAGCTAACATGCTTCATATTAGCAAAACTGTCATCATTTTTAGCTCTAAGAAATGATCATAAAAACATGAGTCGGGGATACTCAGAATGAACGTTCACCTGATATTTCATGTATGTGGGCAAATGTTCCTTAAATCCTGTAGAAGTGATAAAAAATCAGCCAAACAAAGATGCATCAAAGCTAGGACAAGGCAGAGAGGGAAACAAGGTGGAAAGTACTTTAGCTCCAGCACACTTTCAATCTGAAAAGAGGCCTTTTGTATCTGAGTAAGCATCCATTTAGAGATGGCTGAGGGAGAGTGTTTGGGATTACATAGACTGTATTTCCCTCTTGTGTGTGGAACAAAAGCAAAAGTACAGTTCAGGGTTCCCTTGTGAACTGTTACAAATAACCCTGACCCCTCAGCAGTAAGCTTATGCAGTACCTGTGTTAAGACTAAACACTCGCATTCTATCACAATTCAAAAAGGATTTTGAAAAGCCAAGTGCACAATGTAGAATGCAGAATCACCCACATAAATTTGACATCGCAGCATCCTATGTTTTAGAATTATCATGACTGAGAGAAGATGAAATTTATTCCACCCCCAATAATACTTGGTACTCATTCCTTAGAATTTTGACACATAGTTCACCTTTCTTTCTCTCTTATTAAAGGACATACTACTTGAATTTTTAGACTTTCTTTTATAAATCTAAAGAAACTAGGTTAAAAAAGAAGAAAGCAATGTAGGATCAACCAGTTAGTAAAAGATATGAGTGGTTGATAGCCTGGTGAACTTAGCTAAAGGGGTCACTGAAGGAAGCTACTCTTGGACCCACCTTTAGCCCTTCCCCTTTCCTCTCACTCCCTGATCCATGCCTACATTCTTGTCTATGCTTGGACTTCCTGGTAAAGTTTGTAAGTATAATTTGTCACCTGAAGCCCAAAGAACACTGCAGACCAATGTTCACTTCCATTTGAACCTATAATATGGTCATAGGGCTTTAGGGGATAAAATACTGAATATTCCTTCCATGTAAAAACCAATCTATTACCACCACTGCCTGCTCTCCCAGGCCACTGCCATTCATGCTGGTATACTTTCTATATCATACTCCGTAGCCTCTCCTTGATCTCAGGTTTCAGGCTGTGCACTGCTAGTTGGGAGCTATTTTAACTCTAATTTACCTGTCAACAGTGTGAAATACTGATTACAATAGTCTTTCCTCTGACTTCCAACTTTTAAAACCACAGAACTCATGTTCTATTGGAAGAGGCAGGCATTACACAAATAATCAAATACGTAATTATTACTTGTAAATGCACTGAAGGAAAAGTGAAGGATGCAATTATAAAATGTAAGAGGGAAGGTTTTAGTAAATTACTTCAGAAAAGTTTCTGAGAAAACTGTATTTCAAACTGGAATTGCAAAGAGACTGGTTTAGCATGAGAACACCATTCCACCAAAAGGAAGTGAGGGCTCTGTGGAGCCTTACAACCAGGAAGTGATGGCCAAAGGGGGGGCGAGCAGTTGGACTGACATGGGAGGGGTGCCTTGGAGCTTGCTGAGTGGGCAGGTTCTGAGATATAATTAAAACTTAAGTATCATTCAAAGAACCATGGATGGGAACTCACAAAAATGAAGTTTAGCTGGATAGCCCACCAGATGTGCTTTTCTGTAGTTGGTGAATGATATTGACAACACAGGACAGCTGTATAAGGTAGGAGATTCTTTGAAGGAATGGAGAGGCCAGCACCTGTCTTTTATAGACAAGTGAAAGCAAAGGCTATTTGGATGGCACAGTGTCTGCACCATGTGTCACCATTTGATCAGGGTCTTTAAAACTGCAAAGATGATAGAGGCACTTTTAAAAACACATCATAACAAAGGGGAATGAGCATAAAATTGTAACAGGTTTCAGCTTATAACTTGTAGATTGAAATATGATCCTTAATTTAGATTTTTAATTGCAAAATTAAGTGATCCTTATGTTTCGTATTTTAAACAAAAGAAAAATTTACATAAGATAGTACTTTAGGCAAAGAAGAAAGTAATCTGTCTGGTACATAGCTCATTAAAATGGCCACAAAGAAAAAATTCCTTAGCAATACACTGAAATGTGACCTATAAGTATTTAGTGTTTGTAGCTCTATATAAACTAAAGCCACCCAACAGTCCTACTTTATTTGCCTGCTATTCTGGAAAGAGACATAGAGGGACCATTAAATTATTTTAGGCTTTAAAGTTAATCTTAGTAAGTCAATTATCAGTAAGAGTTAAGTCCTATAAATGGCTAATCAAGGTTAAGTACGTTAGAAGACTGATAAAAACTCAGAGTTTTATATGACCCTCCTTCCCTGTCTCCAAAATCTGTGACAGAAACTGAAAACTCTTGCCAGGACAGGGTGTAATAAAGAGCAAGTGAATAAGGTTTCCTTGGTTTTGGTAAGGGTTTCTGTAAAGGAGTAATGTAAATTTTATTTGAAGTACATGTGTTGGTGGGAAAATGTAAAGCTTTATGAAGTTAGATAACAGCTTATTCAGACAGCATAATTTCAGTTTCCAAAGTCCAATTTGTTTCTTAAGTTCTTTAACAACCTCAGAAAAGCAGCAGAAAACATTGTACACTAGCTAATTTTTATTGCTTCTAAAATCCTTGATGGCTAAAATAAATAAGGCTCCAGGGATGTCTACATTTCTGCTTAATAAAGTAAATTAGCCGTAGCCCTCCTAGTGAGCACGTGACTTTAGTAAATGCTTGCTTTGTTGTTTGTACTTGAGAAAACATTAGTGAAAACAAAAACAAAGTTTAAAAAAGTGTCACAGTTCTGGAACGGAACAAAGTTGTTTAGTCATCAGAAACATCTGGTGCAGAATGTGGACCTTTTAACTATTGAGAGATCCTGAAGCATAAATATTCACAGGTTCAAAACAGTGCTGCCAAATAGGTTATCAAGCAAAAAATACACAACCACCTGGAGAACAAAATCCATCTGCCTGACTGAATTTAGTTGAAAATAATTTTTTAGACTTGTTAGTAAAACCCTCATGCAAAATTTATTTCATTGAATAATTTACTAAGAATATTTCCATAAGCATCATAAAGTGCTACAGTCGATAAAAATGAATACACTAATCATTTCTAACTTTGAACCTCAGCCACGGTTTCCAGTGAATATATACTGTGGGTACTAGTCAGCTACAGTGTACTTGATAAAATAGATTCCTGCAGATATAATGAGGCCACTTGGCTTACCTACTTTAAGGAACAAAGGAATGAGACTGACTGTTCTGATGTATTTACTCAAAGGCACACATACAGGCCTTTTCCCCAGAGATGGGTACCACATTGCCCTCCCCATCACTTACAGCACTGGACTCCAGTGATAGAGTTAGGACTGGGAAAGCTGGGGGATAATGCTAAGTCTCCATTGTTTCCTTGAGAACTTGTGTTTTTGAAAGATTCCACTATAACAAACATCAGATTCAAACAATCCTCCCCTCAAATGTTTAAAGGACTTGGGAAGATGGCATACAGCACTCAAGCATGGACAGCTAGGTATTTGAAGGAGTAAAGCAATGGTTACTGGAAAGTGGGTCAGCCATCATACAAGAGGGGTAAGAGCAGAAAAACACTACATAGTAAAGGAAGAAAGGGAGGGAACAGGGGAATTGAACAGGAGAGAATGTCTAGTCTGCTCTTGAGGGATCAGCCTTGAAGAGAGTGTGAATGCAACTGCAGAAGGATAAGATAGAGAGCCTGGGCTAATTTGTATTCTACATCAGTAGGAAACAATATTAAGAAGGGAGGGAGGGGAGGAGAGAGAGAGAGCGCGAGAGAGTGAGCGAGAGAGAGAGAGAGAGAGAGAGAGAGAGAGAGAGAGAGAGAGAGAGAGAGAGAGAGCTCGCACAGCAGCTACAGCAGAAGAAGGGGCAGTGCTGGGAAAATGCTTTCTTCACTGTACTTAAGTAGAGAAGCCACTTTTCAAAGAATGGCTTTAGGAGGTCCCTCCAAGCATAACTCATCCTGGGTACCCAGAGCAACTGTCATGAGAACAGCTCTAGCTAAAAAGGGGAAAAATATGACTCTGAAATGTGAGGAGGATATAATTAGATCTGTGCTACAGCCTAGTGGACCAAAGAGTTAGGCTAGCATCTATACTCATGACAGAGACCACAAAGATGTGAAATCAGTGCTATGCTTGTGCTACAGACCAGACAGAGGCAGAGCAGAATCTGTGCACATATCAGGAATCCAGCCAGAAGGGGACCTCAATGGGGCCTGCATACACAATATGAAACCCCATCCAGCTTCCCTTTACTTTTATGATACATACATTTAATATCTAGTTTTCCTCTTTAAGATTTTGGGTAGACTTCCACAGTGAACAGATTGGCCTGCAGTTGGTTGGGTGGTTCAGGTCCTCTGTGCTTGCGCCTTCTGGCTGCTGGGGCTATCGTATGCTGGCTGACTGCATCTTCTTATCTCTTCTGACATCTCCACTTTTACTTTCCCCTTTCTATTTGCTTTTCTGTCTTTTTTCTGTTGCTCTAATACAATTGCTAGTCTTTCTCTATGTGCTTCCTTTCCAATCATACATTCATTTTCTAATGTCTTACACTGTACTGTCCTAGATACCAACAATGAAGAGGTGACTGTTTTTAACTGTGTTTTCTCCTGCAGTTACTTCTACCCAGAAGGCAGGGTTTAGCTGAGATATATGTCCAGTCCAGAGAAGAGAGGTGACACCAATTCTACCACAGCCCAATTCTACCAGGACATTGTAAATACATTCACTGAAAGAATGCAGGTGATTAAAAATATTACTCTATCACACATTTCTAATTCCACAGCAACAGAATGAGAGCTAAATAGATGAAATTCTATGGAATTAAAGAAGAATGACTATAAGACAGCTTAATGAAAGTAAGGAGAACAAAAATACACTTGTGAATAATTTAGAGAGAACAGGAACAAATAATTCCATGAAATATGAAAGTTGATTCAGGTTAACAAGGAGGGAGTCAACACAGAAATACTAGAAAAATCAAAAACAAACTTTGGAAATGAAAAACTCACTAAATCAAATAAAAACTCAGTAGAAACAATCGCCAATAGAATGTATCAAATGGAAGACAGGTTATTAGTACCTGAAGACAAGGTCGATGAGTTAGAACAGCTGGAAAATGACAAAAATAAAATGAAGTATCAACAGAACCCACAACATCTGTGGAATGCTGTTAAAAGGCCAAATCTACAAATCACATGAAAAGAGAGAGAGATGTTCAAGTTGAAGCATAGAAAATATAGCCAACACAAATCAGAGCAGATAATTTTCTGACTCCAGGGAAGGAGATGGAGGGATGTGTTAGGAGGGATGGGGGAGGGGATACATATCAGTGGTAGAGCACTTACCTCTCTTTACAAAGCTGTTACAGTTGCAAAACAAAGAATTTAGGAAACAGAATCCTCTAAAGGTGAATGTGGTGAAGCAAAACCAAAATTGTTTAAGTTCCAAATCAAATTTGAGTTAAAGGTCAGCCTGGTATACAGAATAAGTTTCCAGCTGGCTAACTGGAACTACCATAGTGAGACTATGTCTCAAACAAACAAAAAAAAACAAAAACAAAAAAAAACCCAAAAAACAAACAAACAAACAAACAAACAAAAAAAAAAAGGAGAAGGAAGAGAAAGAAAAAAAAGGATAAGGAGAAGGAAGAAAAAGAGTAAGTAAATAAAAGAAAAATCAGATTAGGAAGGGTTTAGAAGGTCAAACAGACATGATGCGAAAATAAATTTTCTACATCATATTATAGTTAATACACAAAGTATAAAGAACATTGTAAGGATATTGAAAGTCACAAGAGAGAAGTATCAAATAAAGGTAAATTCACACAACAGTATATTTCCCATCAGGAAATCTAAAAGCTAAGAAGGCATGAAGGTATGTATTTCAAGTTCTGAAAGATAACAAATGCTGACTAGATTACAATATCCAGCAAAACTTTGCTTCATAATTGTAGGAGAAAGAAAAGATTTCCATGATAAGCACAAGGTAAAAGGCTGCATGGCCAATGAATCAGCACTAAAGATACCTGAAGGATAATTGGAGATACTTGAGGGAACCTTGTATACTGATGAGAAAGCTAAATCCATCAATGAGGCCAGAAGACAGAATTTGGCACATCAGAAAAGTAAACAAGTAAATGAGTGTGAAAGTATAAAACAGCAAAGAACAAGAAAGTGACAAGAACTCACATATATCTTTAGGTAATAACTGTGAATCCCAATTGTCTCCATTGTCTAGTCAAAAAACAAAGATTAGCACATTGTATTAAAAGACTGGACCAACCGATTTGCATGAAAGAAAACACACCTTACTGGCAATGACAAATACAGCCTTAAGGTAAATGGACAGCAACAGATATTCCAAGCACATGGAGCATACATTCACTGAACACTGGCACACAAACTTCATAGAAACAAAACTAAAATCCACTATTGGGTGTAAACATTCAGACTGACCTCAACACTATCCTAGTACAAGATCTAAAAGTAAGTTACCCTCAACAACAAACGGGTCATGTAGACACACTCCAAAAATCAGTGGTAAATGACATTATGGAACAAATGTATTTAATATCTATAGATTACTTTATGCAAACTTTGCACAATATACATTCTTCTCGGCAGACCATGGAACTTTTCTAACAGACCACACACTGGAACACAAGCAAGTCTTAATGAGTATAAGAAAATGGGACTACCTTGTATAACCCCTGATCACAATGCAATAACCAAGACATCAAGAAGAAGGAAGAGAAACCAAAGAACCCACAAAAATACTTGGAAATTTAAAACATAGTACCGAATGATAATCCCCTAAAAATGAATCAAAAATTTCTTGGGACTGAATAAAAATGAAAAATCATTACTTATGGAATTAATGCAAGCTGTTCAAGAAGAAAATTATAGCTATAAATGCCTACATTTAAAAAATAGATAAGGACAAGCAGGATGGGTCACTGAGTAAAAAGCACAAGCCATCAAGCCAATCTGAGTATGATTCCTCGGATATCAATGATGGAAGGGAAGAACTGACTCCTAAATTGTCCTCTGACCTTCAAAGTATGATATAGAATGTATACATTTACACAAAAAAGTAAATGTAAAAATATATGAATCTCAAGTAAATAATTTATTGATTTATCTTGATTTAGTTTGAGTTACCACTCCTGTGATGAAACATCATGACTAAAAGCAAGTTGGAGAGGAAAGGTTCATTTGGTTTACATTTCCACATCACTATTTTTCATACAAGAAAGTCAGGACATAAACTGAAACAGAGTAGAAATCCTGAGGCAGGACCTGATGTAGAGGACATAGAAGAGTGCTGCTTACTGGTTTGCTCCTCATGGCTTGCTCAGTGTGCTCTCTTATAGTATTCAGGACCACAGCCTAGGTGTGGCTCCACCCACAATTGGCTGGGTCTTCTCTCATTAATCACTAATTAAGACATGCTCTACAGATTTGACCACAGGCTGATCTTAAGGAGGCATTTTCTCAATTGGGGTTCCTTTCTCTCAGATGACTCTAGTCTGTGTCAAGTTGACATAAAATCAGCCAGCATAAACCTCAATGTCATATAAAAAGATGAGCAAAATAAGTAGACAAAAATAGTGAAGATCAGTGAATTAATGAAATTAAAATAATAAGTGAAGCAATGAAATTTACAATAGGCATCAAAGGAATTCAGGGATCATTAAGGCATACTTTGAAAATTATATCCTGTTAAATTAAAAAGCCTACAATAAACAAATAAATTTCTAGATACAAGACCTTTCAGAATTAAACCAAGAAGACATAAGTAATTTATGTCTAAAACAATACAATTGAAGCAGTAACAGATATTTTCCATTAAAAAGCCCAGACTCTGGTAGAGTACTGCATGCTGAATTCTACTACACTACTAAAAACTAAAACGAACACTTTTCAACATATTGTGTAATAGAAAGTAAAGGAGTACTACAAAACTCATTTTATTTACAAAAGTCTTATTACATTGATGTTATAATTGTGGAAAGACACAAACAAAAAAAGCAAGCTGTATGACAAATATAAATGTAAAGGTCTCAAAACATTTGCAAATGCGATTAAGCAACACATTCAAAAGATCATGTGCCATGACCAAGTGGCCTTTATTCCAGGGATGCTAGGAGGGTTCACCATATGCAAATGCCACTTCCACAGACTTAAGGGCTGAAATTATGTGATCATTGATGATACACAAATATTCAAACACATAACCACACACATGAAGCCTCTGATAAAGTTAAACATCCTTTCATGATAAAAGTCTCATGGAAAGAAGGATAAAAAAGAACATTATCTAAACATAATTAAATACATGACAAATATAGCCAACATACTAAATGGGGGAAAGCTCAAAGCTCAAAATTAAAACAAGGGTGTCCATTGTTCTATATCCTTATCCAACACAGTGCTTGAACTCTGAGCTAAAGCATTAAGAGTTAGAAAAGAGACACAAATATGAAAGAAAGTAGTAAATTTACTCCTATTTGTGGATATGACCCTATCAGAGACCCTAAAGACTCCATCAGTAAACTCTTAGAATTGGTAAACTCTTTTAGCAGAGCAGCCAACATGAAAATCAATAACTTTTCTACATATAAGTAACAAACACACTATCACAGAAATAAGGAAAATCAATATATTTGTAATAGCTTCAAGTGGACAAACATGAACAAAAACAGCAAACTTCAGGAACAAACTTAAGCTAGGAAGTGAATGCTCCACAATGAAAAATTTCAAACAGCAGAGAAAGACAACGGAAGACAGGAGAAGTTGGAAAGACGTCTCACACGCATAGATTGGCAGAATTAATTGAGTGAAAATCGCTACATTTCCAAAAGTTGTCTATAGGTTTCATACTTGTGGGTCAAGTGATTTTATTCATAGAATTATCTCTCCACTCTTTCAATTTTAATGTAGATATATAAAATCATATATAAGGCATAATACATAGTGATATAATTTGACATATGTCATAAAATATGTGTTGTATATTTATATATAAGGCACAAAAAAAAAAGGCAGAGGGAGAGTAGGGGACGGAAGGAGAGCAGTCTGCGTGGGTAAAGGGAAAGGAGGTAAGAGCAGATGTGGGGAAATGAGTCTGCTCAGGTATATAACGCGCTTAAAAGAAACTGTCTTCATAAACCCTGTGTACAATGGCTGTTTGCCAAATAAGAATTCAGTATGTACAAGAAAAGAGGAAGATGTATCAAATAAGATGCTATATTTTATGTAAATTACAAAGCACAGCACTTCGCATGAAATTAAAAAGGAATGCACCAGTTACACATGGTGGCTATTTGCCTCTTCACCTACAAATAAAAAAGCCAAGGAAGCAGCTGCTAAGGATCTATCTACAGTCAGGTAAATGATCTGTTGGCTTGTCAATACACAACCAAACTATATTCCCATGTTGAATACTGACATGTATACTCAGCTTCTAAAGACTATGATATACTTTAGGAACCGGCATTACAAGTTCTGTCTGTGTTAAGTATTTTCCCACAAAGGACACTAAGTAGTAAATAAAATGACCCTTATCTAAGAAAGAATGACAATTGCAGCTGAGACTAGCAATTAAAAAGACATGCACTGGTACACTTTCTTTTAATGGAATAGAATAAAAAGGTCTTTTCACAATTTCTTTGTTCTACCACCAAAACCTCTCCATGTAGTTAGCATTAAAAATAGCACAGCGACCACTCAAACTAAACTCAAATATAAATTCTCTTCTTTCAAACAAAGGACAGCTGGAGCTTCTAAACCATTACTGGAGAAACCTGAGTAAGAGAAATCTTCTCTCATTCAAAAGCATTTCCATGCTAACTGCTCTCAATTGCATTCACTAGTTTTGACTCAGATGAGATAGCTGCTACCATACTATGCTTTTAGGCAGCTATCAATCAAGATAATCTACTAAAAATCAAAGGCATGTTATTAAAATTAATAATCACATTCAAATAGCTCAATGGATTTCATATTATCTAGATTTATTTTTGAACATTAAAGAACAGATGGTTATTAATGGTTCAATATTAGAATATAAAATTTAGGGCAATCTGAAAACCTGTCAATTGTCATGACTGTCATATGAGAATATGTGGAATTAACCCTTAGAATGAGTGGCATGCAGGCTTCCTTGTGGTATAGGCTTGTTAACCATGAGAGGGAGGGCAAATGCTTGCTATACAGTGCATGCATCCCATTACATTGGCTTCATTCATATTTATGATATGATCTGTGATGTCGATGCAATCAGTTTAGATCTCACTGTTATTTCAAACAAATCCATAACTGAGCAAAAGGCTGGATTCTGACAGGAGTTAATGTGGGCTTTACACTGTTTACAATTGCTTTCTAATCTACTAAATGGCTGTGAAAATTGATGCAGTTAGGAGTGTTTTTATACAGTAGTGCAGATAAAGTGTTGTGCTGAAATAATCTCTGTAATGCTAAATTGAATTTTTTACAGTGCTGTTTTCCTACTCATATGTGATTAAGTAGGCTCCCAATTTTATGTAAACCACTAATAACAAACACAAACACCCTGGGTTATTACTGAAGTTTGTTTTCACTTTCAGAAAAACCATCAATTTGTAATTATATATTAATTACTTCAAAATAAAAATAAATGTAATCATATATGAAATGAATAAAGGATACTGTTCTTTAAGGATTTGAGGTAGATAGCTTACAGCCTTTGTATCACTAGATTGACTAAAGTTTGATTTCAAGCACATCGGCAGGGATATGAGAAAAGAAGGCATCTGTAGAAGGGACTGGGGCACACATATGAACATCTGCATTAAATTTAAATCTCACCATCAAAAGTGGTCATTAATCATCATAGCCACTAGGATGCTGAGGCGCCTTTCAGTCTCTGACCTATGTGTGAATATAAATGGTGAACAGCAGACTTAAGAATCAACCCTAACTTCAGTTTCACTGAATGCCATGCCTGTTTGAGGCTTGCCAAACAATCTGGTACTTTTGTGCTTAAGTTGGGTGTCCCTTCTACACAGCCATAAAAAAAAATGGGTAACAACTAAGTAAACAGCAAGTGTTCACTGTACCTCAAAACAACCTGAAGTTCATATTATTGGCTACTTGTTCTTTGTGCTACTTTTAATTTTAGATGTCCAAGAAGAGCATTAGAGATTTTAGACATTTACATTTTCATTTAAAAATATTAAATATGCTTGAAAGCAGTGAGTACTGATTTTGAATGGTATTTCTGGATTTTTAAAAACATTCTTTTAAACTCTAATAGTCAAAGTTATAGTTGGAAAGAATAAAATACTCAGTTCAAAAAAACACATGCACCCAAATATTCAGAGAATGTTTACTGTGTTTCAAAACCTTTCAAATCTGTCTTCCTTCCAATACTTATCAATATAGTTCATTCTTTTTATGATTTTTCTCTCTTCAAGTTATTGCACTGACATTTATAAAGTGCATCATTAAGAAAATTAAATAATTGCTTGTCTGATTACAGTTACACTCTGAGCCTAATATAGCGTTTCAAAGGTTTATCTTGGTTATAGTCCCCAATTCTCTGTAGTAAACTGTGATCTTATCAGGGAGATAAAATGTAGTCACTCTGGAAAAGGGATAGGGAATTTTACTGTCTCAGAGGAGAAAAGAAATCTATAAATGTAGTAAGAACCAAGTTTCCTGTCAAACTGCTACACATGGACAAGAGGGCTGCTGAACACAGCAGTTGCTGAAAGATCTCAACTATGAAAATAATATTTAACATTTCAAAAGATAGCAAACGTCAGGAGAAATCTTTCATCTAAGTTTTAAAAATCATGCTTGTGCAAATATTTCAGAGCAAACATAGAGAAGCAGAAAGATGCAAAATTAATGAGCAAAATGGTACAGTAATTGTATATCTAGAAAAGAAATAGCACAATAATCTACATTGCTGCCACTGAAAATATAGGAGATAAGCAATATTCTTATTTTCTTAAATCAGCTTAGCAATTTATTTTCTGTACCTAACAGAAATACTATATGGCAAGAATTAATAGGCCTAAAATACTTAGGATGCCATGGCATAGTGTTCACTGAGGCAAAATGGAAAAATGATTCTCAAGTTAAATTGCACAATTTTTTAATACAATGTGCCCTATCATTTTGGGTGTGTGTGTATTAAAGTATGCAGTTTTTTTTTTTTTAAATGATTCCAAAGGGTCAATCTTTAGTAGCTATTCATTCATTTGTAGTTGATCTCTGCTCTACTAAGAAAACAACACTAGGAAGCCTCATGGAGTGCATGTGATGGGAATAAAGCAGGAGGCAGTTCACAAGTGCCAACTACTGTAAACATACAATCTATTAGAGGAGGAACAGCACATTAGGGGAAAAAAGGATGAACAACAGTGTCGAAGTTTGAGGCAGAAATTTTTAAAAGGCTGGCCAAATCCAAGCCTGTCTTCTCAGGTGAAAATAAAGCAATGATTTGAGAGATTGGATAGAAGGAATCCACCTACATTTCAGAGAGGAAAGTGGTCCACATAGAGTGCTATGGGCCATGTACTCTAGGAATGATGGCTGAAGAATAAGACATGGCGAGAATGGTGGAAATGTGGACAGTGAGGTGACAGAGGTTTGGTCTTGTAGATCTCTAACTGCAGTGAGGGGTATGGAGAAGAATCATCCAATCAGACCTAACTGTGCTCAGAAGAGATGGCAGGAAGGACCAATTAGGGTTTGTACATAGCAGATGGGGTGGTCACACTATATTTGTTCCACTTAGGGGATCTAGAGAAAATGTGAAACATTGAAAGAAAGACGTCCTAATAGATTTCCTCATGTCCTCTGAGCAGTCAGATCCTAATTTCTTATTTTCCCTTCTTTTGAAAGCAATTTCAGTAATCCACTCTATTTTAAAGCTGGATTTGCTCTACATCTTCCTTTCGGTCCAGGATCTTTGAGCACTTTGAAACCAGAGCCTACTGGGGACACTGGAAACTAGTGACATAATATCAGCTGAAATCTTGAAATCACGCCCTGAATCAGGGCAATGCTGGCTTCCTGGGAGTGGGTGGCTACAGGGACTGCTTTTCCTCGACACTTCTTCCTATATCCTTGATGGTCCTGAAGCAGTACTGTGCATTCACCTGCTCCTGTGAGTTTCATGTTGTTCCAACCACACATTCTGTTAGCCCCGGGTGTGGCCTCTTCCCTGAGCGTTCACCACTCTTTGTCTTCAACCCTGAGCTTTAACTCTCAAATTTTATAACACTATGATTAACACACTTCTGAGTTAAAAGTATTAGGGTTTTGTGTGTGTGCGTGCGTGTGTGTATGTGTGTGTGTGTGTGTGTGTGTGTGTGTGTGTGTACACAATGGAGAGAAGTAAACTGCTATCATGTTAAAGCACAGATATTCCGGGACTTGTGTTGATAAGACTACGTGATTATCTTGCTAAAACAACAATCAAATTGATTATAAGATTATTTTAGCATTCTGAGTATTTTGAAATATATTAGAAACTCTCATTTGCACTAATATTTGTCATTGCCATATTTGATAGAACGTGTTCAGAAGCTTATTTACTTGGTAAAAAAAGAAAGTTGGTCAGAACACATTTCGAAGTTATTTGTCTTTCAGTATTTAAAATTTGATAAGTAGAACTTTACTCACCTCACTCACTGTATATTGACATATATAGTAATTTGTGTATATGTATAATTTGTTGTATCTGCTAAGCTTTCATCTGCAAGTTCAACATATCTTAAATTTAGAAAATGCTCATATGCTAGTGTTCAATCTGGTTCCTTGGTTCCATTATACATATTCTGACTTATAACAAACGCACAGAAAGTAAATGTTTGAACTACACCATAAAACAGCATGTTGACCTTTTTTTTTTTTTTGTAGTTTTAACTGAAGGTGGTCACTGCATCAATTAGATGTTTCTTTACAAGACATCCATAAAACTTACTTTCTACCTACAGCTGGAATAGGTGTGGAAGTTTCAGAGAGACTCATAAGGCCTTAGGATGAGAACCAGAAGAGTTACTATATCACATCATAAATGCTTGGTTCTCGCTTTCCCCGATGTAGTCTAGGTCAGTTTCAAGTCAGTCTTGGTCTCTCTGAATTTTCCCTGTAGCTAACATAGCCCAATGATTATAGCTAATACTCAACATATATATACATATATATATATATATATACACACACATATATATTTGCTAAATGAACAGGTGGAAGAAAAGAATACATATAGTTAGAATTTTTATTTGCAAATTGAGACCACTCTGAAGTGTGGATTCCTATTGTGGGGCTTATGAGAACTTTTTCTGGGAAAAAGAGCTCAGAATGTTAAATTTTGAAAGAGATCTGTATATCTCTTAAGGTGTTAAAGTCATTGCTTTGAAGTCCCGCAGGTCCATGGTCTCTCTTCCCTCCCTCTCCTGCTACCCACTTCATCCACTAGCCTGCACAGAACTGCAAGGTCCTCCCTGAGGACGCTCACCAATTTATTCTTTCATACTAGAAAGTTTAGCGTTCTCTAAGACCTCTGATATTTGACAGAGTACTGCCTTTCTCCAGATTATTTGTAGAAGTGTTAAGTAAGCCTAGAGCTAATGTCAATCCCTGAAGAAACCTACTCCTTAAACTTCTCAACCTTTTCTCCTTACCTTTTGTTTTCCTTTTCTAAGACAGTTCTTTTACCATGATCAAACTCTCATCCAAACCCAAAGAATGTGGATTTACTATTTATTTTTCTTGAACATGGCTATAGAAACTGCACTTCCACATGTCTGAGAACAGAAACAGGATACACAATGCCTATGCATCCTCACTTCACTTGTCGGCTGAAGAAATGTTATCTCTTTATTGCCCAACATACAGTGTCAGGAACACTGAAGGACTTGTCACTAAAAGAAAAAGTACATGAAGGCAGTTAATTTCAATCTTTAAAGAAGAAAACACAATGTAAGACATTAGAAGTGAATAATTGTATTGATCTTGCTAAATACTGTATTTGGTGTTGAAGAGCTGTTATGAAAGCTACTTTATGCTAAGAAGCTGGGAAAAGAGTAGGTTTTCTGCTCAGGGTGGTATTTCATGTCTATAATTCTGACATTTGGCACTCAGTAGACAGACACAGGAGGATCTTCCTAAATTTGAGTTACAAGCCAGCTTGAGCTATGGGGTGAGACCCAAAATGGAATGATGAGATAGATCAGTGGGCAAAAGCACTTATTGCATTAGGCCAATAATCTGAATTCAATAGAACTTACATTCAAAAAGTCCAGATACAATGCTGTGCCCAGTAATCCTAGTACTTCTAGGGGTAAAATAGAGGCAGACAACCTGATGCTCATATAAACATCAGGAAAAAGAGAGAGGATCTGTCTCAGAAAAATAAATAAGACAGACATCAGACAGTTGTCTTCTAATTGTGCACCATCTCAGGCTCACACATCTTGTGTGCACACACAAACATACAAATTAACAAAAGACAAATCTGAAAGATCATCTTCACAGTACACACACACCCCTTCCCTGACCTTCACATAGCGTATTTGAGACATACTTATAAAGGCATTATATAGCTTTATCAATCAGTTCCTGTGAAGAAGTGGTGTGTGTGTGTGTGTGTGTGTGTGTGTGTGTGTGTGTGTATTATTCCAACAGTTGCATCATGCAGGGTTCCAGGAGAGCAAGGACTATGCACAAATCTATACAAATAGAAACTGAAATAATCCTTTAAATATGTTGACTTAAATAAAAATTATAACAACTAATTTCATTTGTTTAAGTTGCATAAATGTCACATACTGTAACTTTGGACATGACCATGTTAAACCTTTGCTACATTGCATGGATATATTATTTTTCGATTTTAAATTCCTTCCATCTCACCTTGTACTTGCGACTGCATAGTTCCTAATGATCTTCCAGTTCAACACTCTGGTCTTTACTTGTCTGAAGTGCCGCTTTTCCTATTAATAAGTTTTAATTTTCATGCTCCACACACCCATTTTAAGCAGTTTCCAGTTGTGTCTTTAAATGAATTCTAGTTTGTTGGTGAAACACTCCATCTTTCATTTTTTCTTTCTTTCCCTTTATTTGCTGGAATATTTTCATCTCAACACTTAGTTAATGTTGCCAAGTATCCTGAGCATCTATCTATATACCTATTTCTTGTGTACATGAGTGTTTTACATCCTAGTTTTTTGTCATGACTCATACATGTTGTGTGTGTGTGTGTGTGTGTGTGTGTGTATACACATATGTATCAAAGAAGAACAAGACAATTCTTCTACCATATAATTTAATTTTCTCTCCCAAGAACAAAGGGTGAGTGGCAACATTTTAATCCAAGCACAGACTGGAATAACCCTGGGCTAAACTACAGCTTTCAGAAGATCCATGCTTCTTTGATCTGTGCTGTTTCCTGGGGCACAAATCCTCCGGGGTTTTTCCACTAACCGCTTGCAGGATATCAATTCACTGAGAGTAAATTCAAGTCTATGCTGAGGTCCTTCAAGACCACTGTTCAAGCAGGGTAGCCCCATATAACTGTCCAAACTTGGTTGGTTTCTTTGTTACAATCTGCAGCCCACTGAATTTTCAGACACTAGATCTGGTGGCTACAGTAACATCCTGCTGAAAGCTAGACTGCTCTTAAAACTTCATTTCTTTCTCCTTGTGGCCTCCAATGCACTAGATGATTATTTGTTCTGTCTGGCATCCTACTTGTTCTTGGCAAGCCTGCAGATCTGCCACCACTTCATCCCCATGTTAGGCAAAGCGTCTCTCTCATCTTTTTAACTACCAGGAACACCATGAATTTTATTTATTAACTTTATCAAGTTTCTTCCTTGTAGAAGTGATGGAGGCTTGGCTTTAAGAAATATAGAAAGACGAATTAATCCCTTGCACTGTATAACTGGCAAGAAAAGAGAAACCTGAACAATTAAGATTTTTAAAGTAAAAACAGATTTTCCTTCTGAGTCTCAGTTCCAAGATGGAGATTTATTCTACTATAATTCATGATGAGAACAGTGAGGGTTTTCACAACATCAAGACCCTAACTAATAACACATGCCTTCTTGATAGTCTTCCCCCAGCTTTCCTTCTCTCGATTCTGCTAAAGGAATCACTCATTTCCTATAACATCCACCCTGGCCTGCAACACCTGCGTTTCTAATCCTAAACAAAAGCTGAATATTTTCTCAAAAGTTGGTGTAACTTTAGAAATAGTCATGAGGGTAGCTTGATAAAACAGTAAAAATTACTTCAAATCCAAGATGGGTAAATCGGGTGAGTAGGATATTTGTGTATTTGATAGAATTATTCCCAAGGCAATTAGAAGTTACTTTCAATTTTATAAGTCTGAAAATATTGTGGAAATCTGCATATTAGTGTTTTCTTTCAGTGCTTTAATCCTGTGGTAGAATGCATAATACTCAGAATATCTAAAACCCACTGAAAGATACTAATTAAAGAGGACAGGAACGGCTGGGGAATGGCTGAGTGGGCAAAGGGTTTGCTGTAAGAATGAGTTTAATCCCAGAAACTATGTAAAGTCAAATGTGGTAGCACACAGATGTAATCCTAGTGTTCAGATAAGGGGGATGGAGACAGGAGAGTCCCCAGAAGCTCATATGGCAACTAGAACAAGATATTCTGTTTCAAACAAGATGCTGGAAACCATGGGCAACTTTGATTGTCCTCTGACCTCCAAGTGCACACTGTGGCACCAGTGTGCCTAAACTCTTACATACACATGTACACATGTGTGTGCATGCATGCATACACATGCACATACACACACATAGACAGAAAAAGAAAATGTGCATGAGAGTGACAACAAGAGCAAGCAAGCAAGGGGCGGGGAAGAAGAGAAAGATTACAAAAAGAATACGGGGAAGAACAGCCAATTTCTTGGGATATCTATTAATAAGTGTTATGGTAAAAAACATCAAGTTTTGCAGATGCTGTATTTCATAGTTTATAACAATTCCCTTTGTTAATGTTAAAAGTAGTTTTTAGAAAAAAAAATTCCCCCCTCTTTTTAATGTGCACAGGTCTTTTGTCTACTGTACATTGACTGGTATGCCACATGGGCACAATGCCCTTCAGAGACTGAAGAGATCATGTAGTTGCTGGGAATTGAACCCAGGTCCTCTGGAGGAACAGCCAGTGCTCTTAATCATTGAGCAATTTCCCCAGCCTCATAAGCATTTCTTTAACACTGAACCTTTCTATTTTGTGTCTCACAATATGAAACTATGTACACAGAGTTTTAGCCTTTCCTCACTATTGATGTATTTGTGTATGTGTTTTTTTTTTTCTCACTATCTATTAAGTTTAAACATTTAGATATTATATAACTTTAGTTTATTTGTTTGAAACAATGTTTCATTTAGTCCAGGCTGGTCTGCTACTTTCTAGTGTCTGGACTGCAGATGGGAAACACAACTCTTGGCCATTGTATAATGTTTGAATCACTATCAAATGTGAAGTAAGAATATTTATAATAAGAAACTCTCCCCACCCAGTTTTATTTGAGGGGTACTAGGCCAAAGAGTGAAGATGAATAAAAAAAAGTTTAAAAATATACATAAAATCAATCACAGAACTGAAAGCTGTCTGCTAATAATGATGATAAAGTCACGGTTTCCTAAAAAAGACCTAAAAGGTTGTGATATAGTTTCATAAGCTACCATCAGAAACCTTAAAGTATTCATAACCCATTAGCCATGACTTTCTATACTTTATTAAGATTCCAAAGCAAAATAAGCTTCAATTATAAAAGGTCTGTCTCTTTTCCTGTTCCCTTGTATTTCTTCCTGTTAGCCATTCTCAGATTACTTTTTATAGCCCAGATGAGTTACTTTAGCATTTTTGAACAATAAAGACAAATTGATTTTTTTCAAATTGAAGAGACTAGCAAACTACATTGACATTCATAATAATGTTTTCCATGGAAATGGTTTGGTTATAAATGACACATGCACAGAAATTGAAGGAAGTAATTATGATTATATTATTAGCAGTTATTGTGGTAATAATTTTGGAGAATGCTTATATCCACCTGTCTAAGAAAATAGACTTTTACCACCAAATGAAGTCATATTCATTACATAAAAGAAGTGATTAGAACTTAGTTGTAAAGCCAGCTGACGGTGCTGCAAAGCTCCAAGTTTAAGTTTTCATGCATTTTTAAGTGTTTTTGGTTTCAAAACATTGAGCAGCTGACGATTTCCCCCAAGAGAACAGTACCTTGAAGAGAAAAGCAATTAGAATACAAGTGACCAGCAATCAGTAATCATTATTTGGTACATTAAATGCAGTGGGCCTGTACCTGGCTATATGATTTAGAAACTGGTTAAAGATCTGGAAAACAAGGCCTTCTCAAGTTAAATGTGAGGGCCTAGAGACATAAAACAGACTTCCTCAGACTTACAACACTTCCGGAGAAAACTGCAGGATAAATTCTGGAAAGGTAAAATTGGGTGAACATTTTAAAGACACTCGGTATTAAAGGGATTGAAGTACAAAATCTGGTATTTCTGGCAAGTTTAAATCTCTCAAAGTTTCTAAATTAGATGAGCTGATGACACATTTCCCATGAAGGTTTAATGTTTCTACCAAGGTGCCTTAAATATTTGCTACAATTTGTATAAAGTGTAATTAATTTCTTCAGCTAGAAGTAAAGAAATACTTACTAAGGCACTGGGAACAGAGGCTCTATGTAGTCCCTTCATTGTTGGTTTCTCTATACTCCATAGCTATGGCCCATAGACCCTTCTCTCCACTACTGCAGACAAACTTCCTCAGAGGCAAGAGCCAGCTCCCCCATACCCCCACTTATTGAACAATGACCCAAAAATTCATGCATTGCTTTCTAATATCACCCATTGCTCCCACTTCAATGGATCCATCTGTTTTGCAAACACACTAACATTTCTCATTTAAAACATCCTCTCTTTCCTTGTCCTTAACTTTAATTGCAAGGCAAACTGCTAATCATGTCTTTCTTTTTATGTATTGCTAAATCTCTCAAAGCCTGAATCTATAACATGTTTCTAATTCTTTTATTTTCTCTTTAATGAATTATTATGTGGTATTTGTCTCTCCCATTGCACTGGAATTTTAGTTACAAGTAGCCACAGCATCACTAAATCTAACAAAAACATAGCCGACGAAAAAGGTAAGCACTAACCCAGCTTTATCTACAATGATGACCTGCCTACATGATATGCTGCTCTGCAACAGTGGCATAAAGGTTGTAGAAGTAACCAACCAATATCTGATTGGATTCAAGGCACACTCCATGAGACTGATCTAACACTTATTGGTTGGCCAAGAAGTAGGCTCAGCAGTAGATGCCAATACCAAATGAACTTAGTGGTATTTTTGGAGGCTTTCTTTTCCTTTTTTTTTTTTTCCCTCTCTCTCTTTTTTCCCTCACATGCTTTGTCTGGGCACAGAGATCTTTTGCTCATATTTTACGGTTTCTGATTTTGTTTTATGAGCTTTCTTGTGTGTGAACATGACTGTCTTTTTGTCTGTATATGTTTCCTGTGCATTTTTTTTTTGGCTCCCTTTTGGGGGTTGGTTCTCTTCTGGTTTGTTTGTTTTGTTATTATCATTAGATGCTTATTTGTATTCTAGAAAATAATATAAAGGGTGTGAATTTGGGTGGGAGGGTAAGCTGTAATAATACATTGTGTGAAAAAGTCTATTTTCAATAAAAAGACTGTACACACACACACACACACACACACAAATTGGGGGAGGGGCAACTAAATCCTTTGTAGACAAGAAGAACTAGTTTAAAGTTACAATTACCAAATACAGGAGGTAACTACTTGACACACATAAGCTCATCAAAATGTAAGGGAAAATGCAGACTTATACACAATGAAGCAAATCCATACCTGATAAACAAATGTTTAAATAAGCATATGTCATTAACATTCAGTTTTGAATAAGTCTGTATGTCTATAAATTCACATGACTAACATAATTTATTCTTATTAACTTGATCTTATAAAATAACAGATTGGTAACAACTAAGGTAGAAAATTTGTGCTAAAAATACCAAGGTACATTGACAAACTTTTTTTTTTCAGTATAACAAACTTTAAGTAGAAAACATTAAAATAGAAAATGTTTCTTTGTGGGTTTGTTGACTATACCTTATCTACAATATTGGTTATACGTATTTAGAATTAGAATTCTCTTACCAGAATTTTAGGGTTTAGTGTGGTACCATGGGGATGGTCAAGTCCAAACAGAAAATTCCTGTTTCAGGCCCATTTTACATATATGTGAGAAACAATAACCTCTACTTCATAAGAAGAGTACTGGAGACTCAGAGTCCTAAAGCAAAGCAGTTGATTTTACAACTTTGCAAAGTTGGGCATCTGCTGAGAAGATGAGGTGGTGGTGCACTGATTTAGTGTGAGGCAGTAGTGCATTGGTGCAACAGCCTTTGCATACTAAATCACATTTCTTTGCCCCTGGAATCCCTCACTTCACTGGAAGTTCCTCAGGGAAGGCATAGTTCTCCCACTGTCTAGTATGCCCTCTTCTCAAATTTACCAAACTGTCACAGGATGCAAATGGAGAGTCCTTCCTTTTCTGGTATGCAGGGTGGGTTTCATAGAAGGTGGTCTTTAACTTTTCAACCCTGGGGTGAACTGATATCACCTAGACAAGCAAGCATTAGCTGCCAGGTAGGAAAGACAGAGGCTCATCTATGATTCTCTGATGAGTGGTAGCCATAATGAAAATGGACCATAAATGATTCCCTTACTTGAGTCAAAGGTAATTTTATATAGTAGTTACAGAGTGTCTGTGTTTTCACTGAAGCCAGTCACATACAGTTCTTTGTGAAGTGTTCCTTCTCATGGTGTTCAACAAGTTTGAATTTTGTATTATTAAGGGCTATATATTTTTAGATAATGGATGCTAAACTTGTACTGTTATTTCAAATAAATTTCCTACATTTAGAGGTAGTTTTGAAAAAGAAAAAAAAAATAATCAAAAGCCTAACTTGAAGTTCAGTGTACCCATGATTTCAGGAGGTTGAGGTGGGAGATAACATCAGAACCTAGGTTCTGGCTATCTAATGAGACTATTTCTCAAAACCTAAGTAGTAAACCAAACCCAACAGTTCATAAAACACTAAAATCACCTTTCTTGCAAGTTGAGGAAGGCATGCAATTTAGAAAATTAAAATATAAGAATACATTAAGGATATTAACTAAATGGTGATTCAAAAGTGGTAAAGGAGAAGAAATTGAAAAACAACTTTCTCAATTAATAATGTTGGTAACAGAGTGGTTCATCACATAGGACAAGGAATTGAAGACGTAATTCCGTCTCCACAAAATAAACACTGGCTTCCATCACATGACCGTTGTGATCAGTTTAGTGAGATAACATATATAAATATCTTAATATAGTACCTGGCCAGTAAACTAAGGCCTTAATGCCTGCTGGCTATTATAGTTATATCAATTGCTTAACTTGTTTATTGCCTTTTTCATGCTTTTCCACAAAAGCTGTTCAAATAAACAAGTAAATACAAAATAAAAACCAAAAGAAAAAAAATGATACCAAGGTCTAAAGTCTGCCCGAAAGTTTAAAATAAGGCAATTGGTTACTGAGTAAAGTTATACTTGGAATTATTTGTGTTCCCTCAAAAAGATAAAAGCACTCAGAGAAACACAACTGAACAGTCAATGTACCCTGGCCAAGTGAGGTTTAGCTTGCATTTTACGGTATATACAAACAAGCATTGCTTTCAGACTTCAGTACAAACATGCTACCTCCATACTGATTTCCTGAAATAGTTAGATAATTGTTGTATACTTTGCCATTGCTTTGTCAGTGTTCTTGAACTGTGAAAGTAATTCAATAATGAACTCATAAAACACAGTCTCCAAGGTTCAAGTTTACGTGCTCACAGTGATTTGTTTCCTAACAATGGAGCCTAACTTAGTTCAAAAATCTCATTGTACTGGACAATCCTTGAAGCTCTGAGGGACTTTCTTATTCACAGCATTGCTTGGCAAAGCAGTTAAGGGCCTTTCTTGTGTGTATGTAGTTTACTATCACCACCTAATGACTCTCATAGCCTAGAACTTGTACAACGCTTTCCACTAGCTCACTTACACGTTGGACTGCCATCACTGGCACCATCACCACCAGGATCATTACCATCACACCACCAGAACTCTTAAAACTGTACCATTAAAGATAGCCAAGAGTAAGCTGATTTCTGTTTTTTAAATTTTCTACTAGCAATTACAAAGATCACTTATTAAATAAAATGTAAAGCATTTTTACATAAATTTTGTATTTTTAAATCTGATTTTAATTTCTTCATATTTTGAGATTACAATATCATTACACCATCCTCCTTCATAATACACCTGAAAAATGAGAGGGGCAGTACTAAAATAACTATTCACACACACACACACACACACACACACACACACACACACACACACACATGTATGATACATTTTCTCATGCACTGTCCTCTGATTAGCTTACCTCCCGTCTCCAGTCCCTACTGGGTTCAGTTCACGTACCCAACTCCAGCCTTCTTTCCCTCTCTTTAAAACTTCTAAGGAAGCTTCTACTAAACTGCACTGATTGTACGATTGCGAGCTGGCAACCCCTCTTTTCTCTTCGCCTGCCTATACATACAGCATATGGCTGTCACGGTTTCTCATTCATCTAACATTGGTTTAGCCATTGATTACTGGATTTTAATGAGAATAAACCATTGCCTCTGTCTTTGAGGAATCATTCACCCCTCCCCTCAAATGATAGAATAAATTATCTGCTATAGGTGGTCACACATCTCCTTTGTCTACTAATATTGGTGCATTATATTTTCTGGATGGCTCTATAGGAATCTTATGAAAGAGAAATCTTTGGGATGTGGCAATTATTTAGAGAATGGAATAAGGAAAAAGATGACTAGAATGTACCCATTCAATGTTGGGAGTATTAATGGACTCAACCTGGCTGTTAAGGCAAACAGAAAATTCCCAGTTTGTCCTGCTTATATTTTAAGAAAGCACTTGTGGTTTAGTAGAATCAACAGCGATTGGTGAGCAGTGTAACCAAACAAGCCAGTAGGTACTGAAATTCCCTTTGGCCTTTCTAAGAGGAGAATAAGTCTTACCACACTGTGAGATGAAATGGGACAGTGTGAGGAAAGATGTGTAGTTTTACCTTTGGGGTACCATTTTCTTGAGGTATTTTGAAATATATGAAAAGATGGTGCTGGTGAGTACTTTGCAATGGGAGAGAGTAAGTTTACAGGAAGAACATTTTAATGTAGATCACTGACAGTGGAGACAGAGCTGTTCAGATCTTAATGCATAAAATAAATAATTTAACAGATAACCTTGACCATACATTACAAGCAATTGATTATGGACACACTAAATTGCTGTTGATAATTTTTAGATTAAAACACTAACTCTAGCTTTCTAACATTCCCAAATATGATGCTGAACTTGAACATCTAATAAACATAAAATAAAGAGATGCCAGTAAGAATGTCAAAAGCCCAGGGCCCTGCCACAGGGGTATACTCTGTACTATATGAAAACCCTTCTTATGTGGAGTGCTCATAAATCCCTTCCAGATTCATTGTATTATCATGTGTCTTACAAACAGAAAACTGGATCTTATATTGCTTAAATCATTAAAAAACATGGCCATACTATAGGGAGCTGAAGTTGGATTTAGAACTTAGTCTGTGATATTATTGCTTTTCTTAATAAATATAATGGTTAGTTCTGATAGAATTATTGTGAAAAAAATTAACTTACTGGATTCTACTTTGAACAAGATTATCAACTTAGGCAGAACTGAGTCTTTGGCACTGCACATGATCCGATCAGCTCACCTTTATTTTTTTATTTTTAATTTTTAAAAATTTATTTATTTATTTATTATGTATATAGTGTTCTGTCTGTAAGCCAGAAGGGGTGCCAGATCTCATTACAGATGGTTGTGAGCCATCATGTGGTGCTGGGAATTGAACTCAGGACCTCTGCAAGAGCAGCCAGTGTTCTTAACCGCTGAGCCATTTCTCCAGCTCTTAGCTCACCTTTATAATGCTTTTGTAACTACAGTGACAGATTAAGTATAAAAAATTAAAACATATCAAGAATAATAAAATACTCCCCTTTAATTTTTATTTCAGTTTCATATACCATAGCAACTGAGAAACCCAGATCAGCATAATATAAAGTATGGTCCTGAAAACTTCAACACACTGAGAAAATATGTTAAAAACATCTTCACTGAGCTGAAGAAAAAGCTCAGTAGTTAAAAGCACTAGCTGCTCCTCTAAAGAACCTATATCGGGCAGTTCATAACTGCTTTTAACTCCAGCTTCAAGATATGTGATACCTTCTTCTGGTATTTTTAAAATTCTACAATATAAAACTTCAGGAAAGTTGACACTCTTGAAAAAAATCTGGCCTTAATTAGGCTTATACTCACACTGAGTTTATTAAATAATTGTAAATTTCTGTAAGAATTAAAAATGATAAAAATTTTCTTAGTTTCATTTTATTTCTAAGGCCATTTGTCTGCATTTTGTCTGTGCATCGTATGTGCGTCTGGTGCCAGGGTAGGCTAGGAGAAAGCGCCAGATCCCCTGGGTACAGAGTTAGAGATGGTGTGAGTTGCCATGTGGGTACTACAAAATGAATAGAGGTATATTGGAAGAACAGGCAGATGGAGAGGTGAGTTTTTTTTTTTTAATTTATTTTTAAAGGGGTTCTTTCAGGAGAGGGATGCTGCAGGGATGAGGAGAGGAAATGGAGGGACAGCGAGGTGAGTAGGGTTGGGATGCACAATGTGAAATTCCCAAGGAATCAATAAAGAACTTATGTTATATATAAAAACAGGTATTAGACAGGAAGGATACTACCAAAAGATTTTCAAGTCACACTGTAATGCTTTCAAATAATATATCTTAGAAATTAACACTAATGTGAATAGATGTACTATTGAGTAATGGGTGTAACTGAGACATTTTCAATGCTGAGACATTTTGAAAATGCAGGAGAGAGCAAAACCATTGAGGAGGAGGAGGGAGGAGGAAGGAAGAGATATGAGGAGGAGGGAGGAGATGGTAACAAAGATGGTGGAGAAGAAGAAATCATTATTTGCTAAATTCTTTTGGTAGACTATATTTCTGCAACAATATTTTGAGTTGGTTTTCAATCACTACAAATATTAAAAAAATGACTTCCTGTGTATTTTTAAAAAGCTTGTATAAGAAATAATAGCTACTTCACATCTGGACATTTTGATGACAACATTAACCCATCAGCTTTAAAAGTAATTTTCCGCCCTGCACCAAGTCACTGATAACTTAAAAGAATATGTATTCAGATTATAACCCGGAAATAAGCAGAGGTAATGACGACTGATGGTCTCTTTCTTTCCTTGACATTTAGCTCATGGTCTCTCTCTGATAAGAAAATGCATCTTTCTAAAAAGCACTTCCACTTCCCTTTAGCATAAAAAGTAGAAGGTTACTCTTTTTCTGATGACACACTTATACAATGGTTTATTTTTCAGAATATTTCCCCCCTTGGAATTAAGCCATAAAATAAGATTCCTTCCTTGAAAAACAGTATGTTAGTGAAGTAGAAAAACGAACTCATGTAATTTGAGTTAAATTAAAGCACGTATAATAAAGAGCCATATTTTTTCCTTTTTGGGAAGATAGCTATAAAACAAAATCCTTAATATTAGTTTTATTTCCTATTTCCAGGTAGTTTTAGTTAACAAATAAAACCTTGTGATTTAGGGAAGGATGGATTAGCATAACTCATGCCATGTTTCAGGGCAAAACAGTGAAATAAATGAAGTTTGCCACTGGCCGCTGTTGTTTCTGGTGAGCGCACTGCTGGCCACGTGGCTGTGTACTCAGGTTTTTTTTTTTTTCTTTAAAGAGCCATCCCTTTTGGGTCATTTTACTCTTATTTTTCCTCAGTAAACTCAGAAATGACAGACGGTAGCACTCCAGTCACCAACGTGAACCTGGAGGCAGCTTCAGCCTTAGAAGTTAGGGTTATGACAGTTGTATCTTAAATGATTCCCTCAAATGCGCTGAAGGTAGAACCATTAGGTAATGTCCTTTACGCTGGAAGTAAGTATGTCATAAGTCAAGCATTCTTTGCGGGTGCTCTCTTGTCCATGTAATGATTTAGCCAGATGGTCCTTGCTAGGGTCTACACACCTTGACTTTAGACTTTCATCCTCTAGAACTAGGAGCAAAATAATTTTGATTTATATAAATTACTCACTGTGCAGTATTCAATTATGGTGTCTTAAAATAATCTACAACAGAAGGGAAGCAGTGTGTGTGAAGCCATTGTAGAATCTTATAAATATTCGGGTGAAAAATAAAAATGTGATGTGAGCTTTCTCATAGAGACCTTTGAAGCTAATCCTAAGCAATGTAGATTTTTGTAAGGGAGGACAAACTGGAAGACCAGAAACCAATTGGAAAAAAACTTTGCCCTAAATTTTTCTTTTAATTGAAATTTTAAACTTTCATCTATCTGTACTTATCAATCAGAAGTCAAATTCCAAAAAACTTAGAAACTACTGTTCACTGGAACCTGAGTGCAGCAGAGTGTTTTGCATGTGTCTGTTGCTGAAAATGCTGTCTGAGTAAACAAAACGCATCAGCACTGCAAAGGTCTTCTCTCACTGTGTGTTTGACAGTTATTTATAAAACTAAATGTGTGAGAAAGAATTTAGGGAATAGCATTAGAATATCAGAAGATTGGTGGTTAAGGTAGCAAGCAAACTTATAAACACACTCATACACATGCCACATCTCATTTTCCTTTGCAACCGAAGTAACATATATAATATTCCTAAAGTGAAAATTAAAGTATCTGGATGCTATATTAATCTTTCCTGTGATAATTGCAAGATACTTGGTGCCAGCTCTTTACAAGAGTATTTGATCCACTGTTTTGTTCCCTGAATGTCCACAGATCATCACACGGGCTCTGGGCACCATTGGGACATGGGTAGAAAATGAGAGAAAAGAAGGGAGAGTGAGGGGATCCAGTGGGGCAGGAGGGAGAGAGATGGAGACATCACATCTCTAGACAGAAGGCCCTACCACCTTCCATCAGGAATAACCTCTGAATCAAGTTCCCCACATACGGATCTCCAGGACACAAGCCAAATACAAATCACAGCATATAGAGTACTGTATAGAGTTATGGAAAGTTAGTTTCTCTTATATTGTATTCATTAGCAATTTGGAAGAATATGCTTTACTAAATGCAAACATGACTAAACCTTCATATTGAAAACTTTCACAAAAATATTTGTAAACATTACATAAACCAAAAACTTTGGCTTATGTTTTACATATTTGCTATAATACCACAGTTTTGTTCTATCAAAAACACAAACTTTTTTCCCCCCAAAAGGGCTTATTAACAATTATAACAACCTTAGGTGAAAATTTGATTAGAATGGCTCAAATGGAATTTGCAAGTGAGGCCTTTTTACTGAACAAATGTATGGAACTTTCAAAAGATTGATAGGAATGTGTAACTTACTTTGTCAGTTTCATTTTTCATGTCTTGGTAATAAATGTTATTTTGATAAATAAGATGATTTTTATTGTGTTTATTGTTTTGTGACTTTTATACAATAATAATTCCTCAAGTAATATGAGAAGTACTCAAGCTGTTAACTTATGCTTCTTTTAGAGTTATTTGTCAACATCTGCACATCTGTATGAGAACTAGGAGAATTAATGATCTGGGTTTCCCCATGTTCTAAGAAAGAAAAATCTCACAGCGATGAAGAGCAGTGTAAATGCATTAGGAATGCTCCTGGACGACCACTAATTCCATCCTGTTTTCCTGACGACCTTTTACTTTACAATTACCTTACAAAACAATGGTGATGACATTGGAAAGAAGTACCACAGTCTGTACTGGATTTGAATATGGCCCTGTTGATGTCAAAACTGTTGTAGCATCAGGTGAAAGGGCATACCAGTCCTAGTGGGGGGATTCCTTGTGTGTACCAGGATCAAGGTGAGAACCAAGGGAGACAGCAGTTCTGAAATCAGCACCATGAATGTGATGGCCATGATGGGACAACTGTTTGTGCTTTAGGAGACTGGCTCTACTTGACAGCAAAAGCAACGTGAATGTCTCAAAATCAAGTAACAACTCCATGCAGCAGCTCTTATAGAGGGTACAAAATTGCTCCTGTAGCTTTATTCATGAGACATCGACTGCCTACCCCTGCCCAAATTTCTGCATTCAAGATCCTTTGGGATTCAAAGCCAAAAAATAACTTGTCATTCTTCAAGAATGGGCATGTGTCTTTACAGAAGGAAAGGATAATCATTAGCTCGATGGTCCTCATGACATATCTGAAAACAAAATACATCTGAGATTCTCATGACATGTGCTTTATCAACTTTTTCTCCCGGTAGGTTCAGAAGAATTAATTAAACTTGATTACTACTTGCTGTGCTCACTTGGGGGCAGCACATATACTAAACTTGATTACTACTTGTAAACACGGTAATGGATCCTGCTTATGAGAGACAGACACTCAAATATCCAATTGAAACCCACCACTGGAGTGACTGTAAAGTAAAAGTACACCCAAAACTCTCTTGCAGTTTGGATATGATTTTGTTGAAATCAACAAACTGATCAAAGAAAGGCTAAAAGCAAAGCAGAAGCCACAGTTTTGCTGATGGTGCTTGCAAATGTTTTTGTTTGTTTGGTTTTGTTTTCCTCTCACGGTATCAACAGAGTACCCGATACTGGGCTACCAGCTTTGAAAAGGAGCCAGTGGTATGTTATCCTGGAATGGGCTCTTGCAGGAACTCCGCAGTCCTGCTCCTACCCTTAAACACAGTAGCTTTCTCATCATGAGGACTTCCTGTCAAGGAATGGCACTGAGATTTTGCCAAGCAGCTGGGCAATTTAGCAGGCTATTTTCCTATACCAGAAGAAGAAGCAGTGGCCTTGTTGGCTTATATTATAGCTTTGGCTATAATAGCTCATTAAAGTTCAATCTCACTGCTAGTCTTAATGGAATCAATTTAACATGCCTTTATAAGTTATTTTCTGTTTAGTCTAGATCTTGTTCTATGCAGAAGAACCTTCATCAATGCAGTATGTTAACACATACACATCTCTAACAAATGAATTTTATATTTTGCAGTGAAGAGGGAAGACAGTGCAGGCTCTAAGATCTGTAGGGGATTATATGCCAGAGAATTTTGGGAGTGGGGAACACATGATGGTTCCTTCTGGCTGGAAAATAACATTCAACTGAGAACCAAGGAAGATTCCTGGGTATATCCGTGAGGACATTTTCAGATACACTGAAATCAGATATGCTCTGTCAATCAATGCATTAATTTGTTGATGGGTTGGTAATATGATGGCATTAGGAGTTAGTGAAAAGTAGGAGGAAGGGCCTGTTGTAGGATTATGTTCTGGTATATTGTAAATATTTATCCCTCCTATTGGTTTAATAAAACACTGACTGGCAAGAAAACAGACAGGAAGTGTGGGCAGGGCTACCAGACTAAGAAAATTCAAAAAGAGAGAGAGTCAGAGAGAGATGCAAGCAGACTCAGAGAAATGAAGTTGAAATGCTGCTCTGAGAAAAGGTACCAAGTTGCATGGATAAACAGATTAATGGAAATGGGTTAAGTTAAGAAAGCTAGCTAGCAATATGTCTGAACCACTGGCCAATCAGCATGAAATTAATGTAAGCTTCTATGTGTTTCTTTGGGATTTGGGGACTGCTGGTTCAGAATTCAGGACTATAAAGAGATAAGCAGTTGCAGGTGGGTCCAGGTCTTGGGAATAAGTTGGGCTAGAAACTTCTTATAACAAGGGCCTTTAGAGGAAGTCCGAGGCATGCCCTTCAAGCTCTAGCTTTCCTTGGCCTTTTCTATTTGTGTTTTCCTACATTCCCTATTGCAAATTACCCACTCAGAAGTGATACACAGGTTCAAGTTCAACAGGTCCTTCAGCCATAATGTCCTTCAAACACATAGGGCTGGCAACTACACGGATATCTATGAAACAATGAGAACAATAAATTTGTTCTGCTTTGTTTATTCTAGGACTTTTGCTACAACACAGAGTAAAGCTAGTTAATTCACAGGGCTACCTCTGGCTGTCTCTCGCCTGTAAATGAAAGTGTGTTTTTGGTGACATTGGGATAGGTTTCAGAGCTAAGAGTCCCACATTAAAAGCAATCTCTCAAGTATCTAGACTCATAGTTTGGTGCTTCCAGAATAACATGTAATATTTAAACATGTACAAAAGTGCATGAACACAGAAAGAACCCATACAGCATTCATAAGACTTATTCCTGTGGCTACAGACTCACTGATTATCAGGCTTCTGAAATGTGCTACATCTGATCCTGACATGAAACCAGCTAACTTTACATAAAATATTATGTCATTGATTATTTTGGAAACTTATTATACTTTGTGTGTTCATGTCTGAATGACATGTGGATACTGTGTGCTTTTTCACACCAACACCCACTCATCTGAAATATTCAAGTCTAACAATAAATGATATTTCTGTTTGGGTATTATACACTATATAAAAGATCTCTGTTGATACTTCAGGCCTCCATGATACTCCATAAGGTTTACCTGTAAGTTGTGGGTTATACTGCCCAGTTATGAAAGAAAAAAAAAAAAAGCAAAAAAAGCAATCAAAGTTTGAATTTCAGGGAAGTGCATATAGCTTTGTTAATTTAGATGTCCTCAAGTGTAAGACAATTTACTCTAAAAGGATTTTTTGTTCGTTTTTTGCTTTAAATGTAACTTCAGCCAACTGTCCTTCATTTCTAAATCATGGATGAGCCTTTATATGCACTGCTATGTACTGATGAGAGGCCACTCCAGTTTCACAACCGCTCATTAATGGACTGAAAATACCAACATTCACAGAGAAGAAGCATGTCTAGTAGTAGTGACTCAGAGGATTAAAAACAATGGGGAAGCCATAGGACATAGCTCGCTCTTGTCCTCAGAATCACAATGTTTTTTGGGTTTATTTCCACGAAAATAGATTCAAACACAGACTTGCCATTTTTTGGCACTCTATACCCAGCTCTGCTTCTTTCTGCCCAGGGGCTACCAGGACTATTAAAAAAAAAAAAAATCACAGTGTTGAATCTTCAATTTCTACTTTATCCTTTATGTACACACACTTCACTTAAAAATCTTTTAAATGGGTCATAAGTTATCAAAAGAACTGACCTTCAGTTGTCATAGTCAGTAAAAGTCATCACACTTGTGACACAGCAGACGTTACCTTTTGTGGTTTTGCATCTTTTGGGACCAGAAACTACAAATTTGCCTGTATATGTAGAAACAGGAGTGTGGTTTACACTGCTGATGCCATGCGGAATGAATGCCCAGAGCAGCAAAGCTATTCTAGAGTTTCAAACTTCATTTGTGAAAGCATGTACTCTTTAACAAAGAGGGAGAGTAGCACCGAGCAATTTAGTGTTTTCATTGTTAAAAGACGTTCTGCTGCTAAAGTGTGTGAAGAGAAAATGTAGCTAAACTCTGACATGTAATGCACTACTGAAAGTCAAATAATATGCAGCATAGTAAAGTTTTGCTCCAGTCTGGACAGATAACATGAAAAATTCTCAGACTGGCAATTTGCTGACTACTTTACCACTGAACTTTCAAACAGCCTAATATATCAGTTGTTTTTCATAGGCAAAGAAAAGCTAAAGAAGACAAAGAGTCTGGAGATATTTGGCACAGCTTGGCAAAACCTTGCTGCTACTTTCTTTCTGTCTCTTGCTATATGTCTCCTTATGGAACTTCACAGTATCAAGAAGAAGAAGAAATAAACAGAAGCAAGAGGGAAGGCCCAGGCTGGCTTGCATTAGCCGCTTGTCAGCTATGGTTTTTGTTATGAATCGCCCCCCTGCTCTGATTCTCGCTGATTACAGTGTAACAGCTTTCATTAGTCAGTGCAAATAGGACTTAGTGCCACCTTATTTACATTCTATTGCAAATAATTAGCATTTCATATTAGAACTTCCGAACTTGCAGCAAGACTGTCTGACATTATCCAAAACCATATTCCATATTCTGTGCCTTTTAGTCACCACAGTGTCACCAATGAGTTCTACCATGGCTTAAATTCCTGCTAATGTTGTAGCCAGGAATATCAAATGCTTCAGGAATTAGATATGCAAGACTGCCTTTCCTAGGTGTAGACTGGGGATACATGGATAAAAAAAATGAGACTTTATTCATAATAAAAAAAGAAAATGGGATGTACATATACAGTGGGGTATTATTTACCTATAAATAAAAATGAATTCTGAAGGTTAAAAAAAGAGAAAAAAAAAGGAGGAACTACTGGGATTCAAAGTTTCTGATAGCTCAACCCTCTACAATTATTGCTAAAACATGAATGTGACCAATTTAAACAGCAGAAAACAACCTAAGAAAAAGCTTTCATTAAAATAAAAAAGACAGAGAAAAACATCATCTGCTTTGATGACTGATGTCTTTTTCTGTTAGAAATTTACAATTAATTACAAAGATTCAAACTTGACTATTAATGGTAAGAATTCTCGAAAAGAGTGTCTATATTTAACAAATGGTAAATTTCATTCTATCAGATAAATTAGATTTTCATATCTCATGAACACTATTCTTGAACATATATATAGATTTGCATATATTATGTAACATAATTACTAATGTGGTACAAAACTAGCTATTTCTACTTTTCGGTAGAGATGTGTGTGAATACAGACATACACGTGTACTCATTTATATATTTTTCAAATAAAAACAAAAGTTGGAAGAAGCAACAAGCTGGATAATAAGCATACTCCCAATAGCTAAATTTGCAGTTCTTTAATATGTCAACCGATGCTTTCTCCTATACCCACCTATCAGGAAATCACAAAGTCAAATCATCCTGAATTGTGTGAATGTATTCTTCAGAGATGGAATGAGTTACTGTGGCTAGCAATCAGGAAAGGGTATCAGCAGCATCAGGCAATAGCTGAGTCCATACATCTGCCCTTATCATTCAGACCTTTCTCTCTCTAGGCTTCATACTGGGAAGCTCCTCACTCATCCCATGCTTTTATTAGCTAGCCAAGCCCAGTGGTCCAGTTAAGTAGCCCAGGTCTGCTAGCCTTTTTCACATTCCATTCACATGTCTTTCTTTATATGTAGATCTGTTCTGAAAGTCTCACTCCCCCCCAGCCTAGCCAAAAAAAAGGCTCAGATCTAGGCACACTTCATTTACAAGAGGGCTGATAAGTTAAGACTCTTCTGTCATATTTTAATTTCTAATTAATAGTTTAATGGTTCTCACTCAACATTGAAAAGAAATAGGCAAATGGGTGTTAAAATTCAATAGAATAAGAAAAATTAACCTCAAGAACAAGGCAGCACATACCAACATTAAAAATAAAAGTGTTTAAGACTTGGGCTAAGAGCTCCCAGTGAATGGGATAGAGATGAGAGGTTAGAAATCAATGATATAATAGAGAGTACTCAGTTACAAAGCCCTTTCATATGTTATCTTTTCTATAAAGAGATTAAAGAACTTCAAAGAAACAGAAGCAGTCTCTTCTACACTAAATGTTTTGTTCCTTTCCATATTTCTCAACAGGGGCAGTGAATTACTTCTGTCTGAAGAAGCCTCTTCAAAAACAAAGCAAATGTCTGTAGAATTCTCGCAAGTTCATTGTGAGTTCCAGTAACAAAAGTGGGTATTTACTCTGCCCTTGCCACAGCTGGTGCTCAATCCAGCCACAGTTTTTTAGAGGGTATAGATGGTTGTTCAGGAAACTGAGATAATAATTAGGTCCCATTTCTATGAAGTCACAAAGAGAAAAAGTAGACAGCTAAGAAAGATATCCAAGCAAGAAGACTGTAAACCTGTTTGAGCTGATCCATTGTTCCTCTTTCCCACATAATCTCTAAAATGAGCATTTGGGAGTCAAGCAGTCATCCTGATCACCACTGGGCCTTCTTTTTCAGTTCTAAGGACAAGCCCCTGGATTTGAATTTCATATCTGCTGTTTAGCTTTGAGTAACCTCACCCATCAGCAATTCAACTTTGGTCACTTTAGTCACTTTTCTGGACCTGAAGTTCCTCACCTTTCTGTGACAAATACCTAAGCCCTGCTGAGAATTTTCTGATGATAAAATCAGCTAGTACACTTAAGGGAAAAATAATGCCTTACACAGAAGCTACACATAGAATTGCCTAGCAATGCTCTTGAAAGAAGACATGATAGAGAGAATAAAAAATTCAGCATTGTGAATGTTACTTCCTCATTGTTGGCAGGGGAAACACTACTAATACCACACCTAACAGGCAGTCCAGATATCTGCAGTTTGGTCTTGAGCACTCTGATCTGTTAAAGAAAAAAAGTATTTGTGAAGAATATTTGGTTCTAAGTCCTGTAGTAGAGAGAGAAAAAAAATTATAGCCCAAATGAGCATAGCATGTTTTGTCAAAATACAAATACATTTTAAAAAAATGCCTGTTGGTAGTTTGAAAAGTACACAGAAACTTAAAGAGGAATCTAACTAGACAGGCTGGGCAACATGAAGAAGATCAAAGAGAAATTATCACATGAGTCCAAACATTCTCTTAGTTTCTTGTTGTTGCTGCAGCATTAAAACATTGTAAGGAATTTCTCTGATGGCTAAGGATGCTCGTTGAACATCTTAAGTGTTTCTTAGCCATTGGGGATTCTTCTGTTGAGAATTCTGTTTAGATCTGTATCCTGTTTTTTAATTGGATTATTTGGTTTGTTGATATATAATTTCTTCAGTTCTTTATGTATTTTGGAAATCAGCTGTTGGACGTGGGCTTAGTGAAGCGTTTTTTTCCCATTCTGTCGGCACCTGTTTTGACTTACTGACAGTGTCTTTTGCCTTACAGAAACTTTTCAATTTCATGAAGTCCAATTTATTAATTGTTGTGCTATTGATATTTTAGTCAGGAAATGGTCTCCTGTGGCAATGCATTCAAAGCCACTTCCTCTTCTATCAGGTTCAGTATAATTAGATATATGTTGAGTCCTTGATCAACTTAGACTTCAGTTTTGTTCAGAGTGATAGATATGGATATATTTGCATTTTTGATTCCATCTTAAACCTGTCAGCATGGCTAAGATAAAAAACACGAGTGACAACTCCTGCTGGAGAGTATGCAGAGCAAGGGGAACACTCTTCTATTGCTGATGGCAGTATCTGTGGCAAATCTGTGCAGCCACTTTGTAGTCAGTATGGTGGTTTCTTGAAAAAGTGGGACTCAATCTACCACAAATCCAGCTATATTACTCTTGGGCATATACCTAAAGAACGCTCAATCATACCACAACTATGTTCTTAGTAACTTTATTTGCAACATCTAGAAACAACCTAGTTGTTCTTCAACCTAGGAATGGATAAAGAAAATGTGCTACATTTGCACAATGGAGTATTATCCAGCTGTTAAAAACAAGGATACCAGAAAATTTGAAGGCAAATGGATGGAACTAGGAAAAAAATTCAGAGTGAGGGAACTCTGATAAAGAAAGACAAACATGGTATATACTCATACATAAGTGTATATTAGCTTATATATGAAGGTATATAAAGGATAACTAAGCTACAACTCACAGACCCAGAGGGACTAGGTAACAAAGAGGGCTCATGGAAGGTGCGCCTGGAACACTCTGGGAAGGGGAAATAGAAGAGAGTCTGTGAGTGGATTCAGGGGTGTGGAGGATTAGAACATGAGTGATCATGTTGTGGGGGGAGAATACTGAGAGAGAATACTCGAGGCGGGTGCATTTCTGGTTCAGGTAAAAACCTGGTGCAAGGGACTCTCCTAGGAATCTTTAAGGATGACTCAAGCTAAGATTCCTAGCAATAGCAGGTAAGTAGCCTCAACTAGACATTTTCTTAACCAGATTGGTGCCTAGCACTACTGTCATCAGAGAGGCTTCATTTAGCAACTGATGAAAACAGATGCAGACCTACAGTTAAACATTAGGTGGAGTTCATAGAATCCTGCAGAAGAGAAGGAAGATTGTAGGCATGGGGGGGGGGTGGATCAAAGACATCACACAGGGAGGGAGCCTGCATAGAACTGAATTAGGCACTCTGTATCTATGTTCCAGTGTGCAGCTTGGTCCTCTCGGGGGATTGTTAGTGGTGGGAACAGTGGCTGTCTCTGGCTCTTTTACTGGCTTTGGGACCCTTCTCCTCATACTGGGTCACCTTGTCCAGACTTAATACATGGGGACTTGCTTACTCTTACTGCAGTTGGAGATGACTGTCATGTTTTGTTGATACTGGAAGGAGACATGCAGTTTTCCTGAACAGAAATGGAGGGGAAGTGGATTGAGAGGTGAGGACACAAGAGGGATGGGGGTGGACTGCAGGGAGAGATGGGAGGGGAAACTGAGGTAATAATGCATAATAAATAAGTACATAAGTATTTAAATTTATTTTTAAAAATTCTCTAAATCTGAACCCTCCTCAATGGTTACCTTACTTTATTTTTTACTTTCTTTGCCTTTTTGCTCCTTTAGTTTTCCATTTCAATTATAGCATTAAACTAGTGTATGTATTTCTAACAAAAGCTCTGCCAGTAATTTACTATGCTACATAATATTGACCGATATCTATATAAACTAATACATAAAGACATCTTATAAATAAGAAAAAATGGAAATTAATTCAGTAGTGGTTGATACATCAGATTGGAGTGATTTGTGAAAACATATACTAAATATGGGCAGCATGATTTCATTGTCTGGGTTCCTGGGACTAGATAGAATGGAAAATTTTGGTGGATTATCAGCCTTTCCTGATGGTAGACACAATGTGACCAGCTGCCTCCTGCTGCCATGATTTCCCCACCATCATAGGCTGAATGAAAGTTGGAACCAAGTAAACTTTTTGTCAAAAAACAAAGAAAAGAAACAAAGGGAGGCAGAGAGGAAGAAAGGAAGAAATGATTAGAACACTGATTATAAACTGAAACCATGCTCAAATTGGAGCATGGATAAAACTCTGTTAATTTTCTGTCTGTTTTGAGACAGATTCCCGTGTAAGCCAGGGTGGCTTTAAACTGCTTACATAGAAGAAGCTGGCTTTGAACTCCAGATTATTCTGCCTTTACCTTCCAAGTAGCAAGATTAGTTGTGTGCCACCATGCATATAGCTTTAACTTTTAAATCATAAACATGTATCATTATCAAGTTACAAAAGAATCATAACTGAAACAAGGCAAACGTATAAATACTAGTAATTATGTCATGTAACATGGCAAAGTTATATATTATATTATATATACTTCATAACAGGAAAAAATACAAGGTATGTAATGGAGATATAATTTTTATTTATTTGTAGAAGTGAGTATATGTGTGGAAATATAGGGAAAGAAAATGGTTCTACAAAGGTAGGTCTATTTTAAGAGGTGGGTGCTCCATAGGAGAACTGTAAGAAGGTGTTTAGGCCTTGTAGTTCATGGAAGATGAAGTCCCCGAATGACTTCACCAAATATAGTATGTTCAGGATGAATAAGGAAGGTATTTACAGTGAACATATGGCAGAAGAGTATGGTCAAGATATGAATGTGGTATTATCAGTATTCCCAGCAGGGTTTTGGTGTAATCAGGAAGTTTTTTTTTTTTTTTTTTT
>PVIH01007294.1:0-101929 GCA_004025045.1 Sigmodon hispidus | reverse complement strand
CAGAAAATTGAGAATCAATCTCCCCAAGGACCCAGCAATACCACTTCTGGGTGTATACCCTAAAGAGGCACATTCACACTCCAAAGGTATTAGCTCAACTATGTTCATAGCAGCATTATTTGTAATAGCAAGAACCTGGAAACAACCTAGATGTCCCTCAGCTGAAGAATGGATTAACAAACTGTGGTATATCTACACATTGGAATACTACTCAGCAGTAAAAAAAAAAAAATGATATCCTAAAATTCACAGGCAAATGGATGGATTTGGAGAATATCCTCCTGAGTGAAGTATCACAAACTCAGAGAGATAAGCAGGGGATGTACTCACTCACTAGTGGTCTCTAAACAAACAAACAGGGAAAAAGCCAAACATGCCCAAGCAGCAAACCACAACCACTGAACAGCTTGGGATCAGAAACACCCTGGACTGACCCTTCAAACCCCAGTCCATCTATAGGAACACCTTACTCCCTCTTGAGGTAGGGGGGACAAAACTGGATTTGGCCAGGAGTGAAGACTGATCCAAGCATTATTGGGCCAGTGTGACCATAGGACTGTCTGCTCCCTGCCCAGGGAGGGGATGGGGAGTTGCAGAGAAAAAAAATGATCAAATGTGGTGGGAGGGGGAACAGACTTTCAATACGGATATACAGGGATGGAAAAAAAATTCAGAGGGAAAGCTGAACACAAAGAAAATATATGTGTAGTAATCTCATTTGCATTTCCACCCTTGATAAGCCATGCTTATGATTATTATCCTCTGTATAGTTATTGTTAACTCTTTGGCATTTTTAAATTCTTTTTACTGTTTTTTTGATAAATACAAAATAAAGAAGGAAAAAAAAACAAAAAAAAAGAAAAAAAAACAAAACAAAAAAAAAGAAATTGAAGCTGTCATTAAAAACCTCCCCAAAAATAAAAGCCCTGGTCCAGATGGTTTCAGTGCCGAATTCTACCAGATATTCAAAGAAGAATTTCTACCATTACTCCTCAAACTATTTCACCCTGTAGAAACTGAAGGAATATTGCGAAATTCCTTTTATGAGTCCACAATTACCCTAATACCTAAGCCACTCAAAGACACAACAAAGGAGTATTACAGACCAATTTCCCTCATGGGTTTTGCCTTTAAAAATCAAGCTTACAGAAGAGCTTATACCTCCTCCAGCCTCTGCTACTATGTATGCTTGAAGGGGTCCTTTTAACAGCATGTATTTTGTTTTTCTTTTCTATAAACCTTGCTTTTGCATTTTGGAGAGTTTCTGTCTCTGGTGATCTTTTGGGGGGTTTTGTGACCAGGGCACAATAGTATTATGTAGTTTTATTACAAAAAGCTTTCTTCTTATATCATTAACTTCAATATTTATCTAACTTAATGTAGCCAGGAAAAATATTGGAACACTTTTATACTACCAATACAAATGAATTATTGAGAAGATTTGAAAATATATCAAAAAATATATTATACAATTCCAACAAACTTCTGTAATAGTGGTTGAGAATCATAACTTGCTAAACAAAATAAATATAAAATGTCATATACATTTAAATTACTCAACATAAGTTTTGTATATTTTTCAAAGTATTATGAACTTAATTATTATTAACTTTATTCTTGTTATTTATGTATTTAAGTTGTGCTTATAGTTACTTTCTATGAATGTGTGTGCTCTTATAAATTTGTGTGTACCACCAATATGCATGTGCCCACAGGAAGCAGAGAGTGTTGGATCACCCAGAAATAGTAACATCACTAGCTCTTTGTGAGCTACCTAATATAGATCCTGAAAATTGAAACCAGTTCCTTTGCAAGGATAGTTAGCATTCTTAAGGTCAGAGCCATATCTCTAATCCAAAAATCTTTGTTTGTAATAATTTAATTTGTTATTTTGTATATAAAGTTTTCTTTGACTTTAACATGTTATACTCAGTCACTGCCAAGTAATTATTTTTTAAAACCCATAGGCTAGTGATAATAATGTTTAATTAATGTTATATTACTAAAAAATTAAATTGTAAAAATCTTCATTACTGCTTATAACTTTGACACAAAAAAAGACAGAATGCAAGTTTCATGAGGAACCAGAACAATCTCTTCAGAAGTTAAAAACTGGACATCAAGAAAATAAATTTAAGTAAAAAATCATTTTAAAAAGTGATAAAGATCTAAACAGCATTCTCAAAAAATTCAAATGCAGAGAAGCATTTAACAAAATATTCAGCATTATCAGCCATAAAAGAAATGAAAATCAAAACTACTTTGAGATTCCATCTAACAACTGACATAATGGCAAAGATCAATAACAAAAGTTATTGCTCATGTGAGGGGGAATGTGGAGCAAGGTAAATATTCCTCTTTTTCTGGTGAGTGCAAACTTATGTAGCCACCTTGAAAATTAGTGTGCAGTTCATCTCAAACATAAAAATCAATCAATATCAATATTCAGTTACAACATTCCTTGGCTTATTACCAAAGGATTCTTCATCTTTCTACAAAGATATTTGATCAACCATTGTCACTGATGATGTAATATTATGCCATAAATTGGAAAGAGAATAATGTTTAGCAATGAATAAAAAAAGTGTGGTATTTTAAACAATAGCATATTACTTGATCATTAAAAGAAACTAAATTCTGAGGAAACAAGTAGAGCATAAAAATAATTTTCCTGAGTCTGTTAATCCACATGCAAAAAGACAAATAATGTGTACATTCACTTATGTGTAGATGGTAGTTGTTAAGTTTTTGATAATCAAATTATAATCGACATAATCACAAAGGTTAGATATAAAGCAAAGATCTGTCACAGGGCTGGACCTCCTATGGAAGATAAAATACAATAAATAATTATAGAAAAATGAAGATATCTGAAACAGAAACTACAAACTGAAATAGAAGCAAAAAAATAAGCTACAAAAAAGACACAAAATGAGGCAAAAGTGGTAATAGAAAATCTGAAGAAAAAAGCTAGAACTACAGATAAAAGCATAAGCAGCAGAATCCAAAAGATGGAAGAGAGAATCTCTGGAGAGGAAGACTCAGTAGCGGAAATAGATACATCAGTCAAAGAAAATGCTTAAACCAAAAAAGCCATAAATAAAAATGAAAATGTTCAGGAAATCTAGGACAACATCAAAAGACTTAACTTGAGAATAGTAAGAATAATAATAAGAATAGAAGGAGAAGAGTACCAGCTCAAAGGCAGAAATAATGTATTCAATAAAATCATAGAAGAAACTTTTCCTAACTTAAAGAAGGAAATGCCTATAAAGATACAAGAAGGTTATAGAACACCAAATAGATATGTCCTAGCAAATAGCATGCTTGTCACTTAAATTGAGTTTTTTTTAAATGGGAAATTCATTTAAGACAATGGAAGGTTGCTGATCTTTCTTTGATATTAATCCAGACAATTTGAAACTGGAACCAAAAAAGAAAAAAAATAAATAATATAGATGAGATTGTTATTATAATTTTTACTATAAATGCTGTTTATTTGATGACTTGTTTTATCATTTAAAAACTCAGTAAATGTGAATGCAAAGAAGTTTGATAAAAGCTGGTGAATAAAGAATACAAAGATTTTGTCAAAGGCTTTTTTAACATCTAAAGATATGATCATGTTGTTTTGTTCCTTTAGTTTGTTTATATGATGGATAACGTTTATGGTTTTTCGTATGTTAAACCAGCCCTGTATTTCTGGGATGAAGCCTACTTGGTCATGGTGGTTGATATTTTTTATATATTGTTATATTTGGATTGCCAAAATTTTGTTGAGAACTTTATCATCAATATTAATGAGAGAAAATGATCTGTAGTTCTGCTTCTTTGTTGTGTCTTTGAGTGGCTTGGGTATTAGTGTAATTGTGGCCTCATAAAAGGAATTTGGCAATATTCCTTCAGTTTCTACTGTGTTAAATAGTTTGAGGAGTAATGGTAACAATTCTTTTTTGAATGTCTGGTAGAATTCTGCACTGAAACCATCTGGACCAAAGCTGTTTCTTTTAGGAAGGCTGATAATGACAGGTTCAGTTTCCTTAAGGGTTATAGGCCTGTTTACATAATTAATCTGATCTTCATTTAACTTTGGTTAATGGTACCTGTCCAGAAAGCTGTCCATTTCTTCTAGGTTTTCCATTTTTTGTGGAATACAGATTTTCAAATATGATCTGATAATTCTCTGGATTTCCTGGGGGTCTGTTGTTATGTCCCCCTTTTCATTTCTGATTTTGTTGATTTGGATACTCTCTCTTGGCTTTTTGATTAGTTTTGATAAGGGCCTATCTATCTTGTTAACTTTCTCAAAGAACCAACTCTTAGATTCATTGATTCTTTGTATTGTTCTTTTTGTTTCGATTGCATTGATTTCAGCTCTAAGTTTGATTATTTCCTGCTGTGAATACCTTATAGGTGAGTTTGCTTCTAATTGTTCTAAGGCTTTCAGCTGAGCTGTCAGTTCTCTAGTGTAGAATTTCTTTAGTTTTTTCATATAGGCATCTAGTGCTATGAATTTTCCTCTTAAGACTGCTATCAATGTGTTCAAAAAGTTTGGGTGTGTTGTGGATTCATTTTCACTAAATTATAGGAAGACTTTGAAATCCTTAATTTCTTCCTAGACCCAGATGTGGTTCAGCTGAGTGATGTTTAGTTTCCATGATTGGTAGGCTATACTTGATTTTTGAAGTTGTTGAACTCTAAATTTAGTCCTTGGTAGTCTGATATATTACAAGGGATTATTTTCATTTTTTTGTATCTTTTGATATTTGCTTTATGACCAAATATGTGGTCAATTTTGGAGAAAGTCCCATGAGGAACTGGGAAATAAATATATTCCTTTGCATTTGGGTGAAAAATTTTGTAGCTATCTATTAAATCCATTTGCATCATAACCTCTGTTAGACTACTTATTTCTCTGTTGAGTCTCTAACTGGTTGACAGATCCAGAGGTGAAAGTGGGATATTATTTCAAGGAAATTCTACAGCTGATAAACACTTTCAGCAATATAGCAGGATACAAAATTAACTCAAAAAAATAAGTAGTCCTTCTATACACTAAAGATAGTAGAAATTCAAAAGAAATAAGGGAAACTTTAGCCTTTATAATAACTAGCACTAACCCTAACCCCAACCCTAACCCTAATCCTAATAGCAGGAAATAATATTAAAAACCTTGGAGTAACTATAACCAAAAAAGTAACAGTCTATTTGACAAAACTTTTAAATCACTGAAGAAAGAATTTAAAGAGGATATCAGAAAATGGAAAACTTTTCCATGTTCCTGGATAGGTAGAATCAACACAGTAAAAATGGCAATTCTACCAAAGGCAATCTACAGATTCAATGCACTGCCCATCAAAATCCCAACACAATATTTTTTGGACCTTGAAAGAACAATACTCAATTTCATTTGGAATAACAGGAAAGCTAGGATTGGCAAAACAATTTTGTTCAACAAAAGAACCTCAGGAGGCATCACCATCCCTGACTTCAAGTTATACTACAGAGCTATAGTAATATAAACAGCCTGGTACTGGCATAAAAACAGACTTGTGGATCAATGGAATAAAATTGAGGATCCAGACATTAACCCAAAAACCTATGAACACCTGATCTTTGACAAAAAGAACCCAAAATATTCAATGGAAAAATGATAGTACCTTTAACAAATGGTGTTGGCATAGCTGGATGGTAGTGTGTAGAAAAAAAAAAAGAGATTCAACCTGTCACTCAGCACAAAACTCAAATCCAAGTGGATCAAATACTTCAACATAAACCCAGCCACTTTAAACTTGATAGAAAATAAAGTGGAAAATACACTTCTACGAACTGGCACAGGTGACCTCTTCCTAAATATAAAACCAGTGGCACAGACATTAAGAACAACAATCAATAAGTGGGATCTCCTGAAGCTAAGGAGCTTCTGAAAAGCCAAGGACACTGTCAATAGAACAAAACGACAGCCTACAGAATGGGAAATGATTTTCACCAACCCTACAAGTGATAGAGGACTGATCTCTAAGATATATAAAGAAGTCAAGAATCTAGAGCCCAAAACCTTGAATAACCCAATCAAAAAATGGGGTTCAGATCTAAAAAGGGAATTCTCAGTAGAAGAATTATGAATGGCTGAAAGGCACCTGCAAAAGTGCTCATCATTTTTAGCCATCAGAAAAATGCAAATCAAAACAACTTTGAGATACCACCTGACACCTATAACATTGGCTAAGATGAAAGACACAGAGGATAGCCTGTCCTGGAGAGGATGTGGAGCAAGGGGAACACTCTCCATTGTTGGTGGGAGTTTAATCTTGTTCGGCTATGTTGGAATGCAGTATGGATGTTTCTCAGAAAATTGAGTATCAATCTCCCCAAGGACCTAGCAATACCACTTCTGAGTGTTTACTCTAAAGATGCACAGTCACACTCCAAAGGCATTAGCTGAACTATGTTCATAGCTGTGCTATTTGTAATAGCAAGAACCTGGAAAGAACCTAGATGCCCTTCAACTGAAGAATGGATTAACAAACTATGGTACATCTACACAATGGAGTACTACTCAGCAGTAAGTAAAAATGATATCCTAAAATTTGCAGGCAAATGGATGGATTTGGAGAATATCCTTCTATCACAAACCCAGAAAGATAAGCAGAGGATGTACTCACTGGTTAGTGGATTCTAAACAAATAAACAAATAAATCAAACAAGAAAATAGCAAAGCATTCCCAAACTGCAAACCATAACCACTGAGAAGCTTTGGATAAGGAACACCTTGGACTGACTCCTTGGATCCCACTATCCCTAGTGGAACACCTGACTTAGTTTTGAGGTTGGGGGGAACAAACTGGATCTGCCATGTGTGGAGGCTGAACTAAGCAATATTGGAACAGTGGGACCTTGGGACGGCCTGCTGCCTGCCCAGGGAGGGGATGGGAATTTGTGGAGAAGAGAAAATGACCTGATGTGGTGGGAGGAGGAAAGGACCTTGAATAAGGATATACATGGACTGAAAATGTAACTGCATCATTTGACAGTTACCCTAATGAAGCTGTGAAACTTAGCTTCAGAGCCATCAATAAAAGATTTCAGCGTTCTAGAAAACAGTTAAAGTTCTCTAGAGCAAATCAAGGATAATTTTTTACAGCTATAATCTATCAAATTTGCTTTTGCTTTTTAATTCTAGCTATTCTAGTGGTGTCTTTATAATCATTAAACCAAAACCTTGGGAGCCAACAATTGCCTTGATTGTTTTTACTGAAAATATTAATTTTCTGAATATATTAATCTTTCTGAATATATGCATGTTTAAATCATACTTGTATTTCTCTTGATAATTTCATATTTGCTCTCATTAAATGTTCATCAAGTTTAAGACCTCATTCAATTTATGTTGTCAGAACAATGAAAAGAGGCAGATTTTTCTGAGAAGAGATACAGATGCATACCTTAAGGTTTATGTAAGTAAATAGTTCAAAAAATTTATCCTGTGGACATTTTTGCAAGAGAAATATGTTGGAAATTATGTCACCAATTCTTATTATTACTATATCCCTGATTTGCCAATTCTGGTCATATAAGGCAATGTATTCTTTTTTATGTAGATATTCGACAGACTGATATGTATTTCCACTCAAAAACATTAAAATAATTAAGCACTGGTAATGACAAACTAAAATTTTAAGCAATATATAGACAAATAGTTTCTAATGAACTGTTGTGGAATCAAAGGTGATTCAACATTCTTCAGAATATGACAATTAGAATAAAAAATTACTTTCTAAGACAAAATTAGAAAAGAAATTTTCTTTTGTAATTTCTGCTTGGGTCCCTTTTTCATTCCAAGAAATAAAAGAATGTAAACCACAATAAATTATAACCAAAGCTTTATCCTATCAAATATCAAACACGCAAATATTACCTTTACTTTTAAGTTAATTATAAAGTTTATGTAATATTAATTTATAATGTCATTATAAGTTTCAACATCTAGCATTTTTGAACAAGTTTATGATTCATTTTAATTTGTGTATATGCATGTTGGTATTCCTGTGGCTTAGAAAAGATGAGGGAACAATATTGTATAATCTAATAACAAAATTAAAGAACATATAGCAATATAAAAGTTATTTTGATTATATATATAAATTAACACAAGAGAAAGGACATTTTATTTTCAAACTGAATAGTAACAATTATTTCAATTATTTTTTTCCTTTGGATTAACATTTACCATTTGTATTTTTAATTGTCCTCATGGCTGACACATCTTAGATATAAAGCAGACCTGGAGTCTCTTTGATTTGGGAGAAACAAATTAACAGTTTATTATTATTATTATTATTATTATTATTATTTTGTTGGCACAGGGTTTCTTTATGAAACCTGACTCCTGTGAAATTTATTCTATAGCCTAGACTAGCCTCATACTCAAAGATCATCTTAAATACTGTGACTAAAGGCCTGTGCCACCATCACCTGGCAATGCATTTCTTAATTTAAAAGCTTTTCATGCAATACATTTTGATTATTTTCTCCTTCCACAGCTACAAGATTCTTCTCACCTCCTCATTAAGCAAGCTTCTTGTTCTTTCCTCAAAAAATAAAAATCAAAATAAATGAAGTTCACAACAAAAAATAAAAATCTTTATAAATGAACATTTAGAAAATTATAATACTTTCTTTGATCACAATTATTATTCATTTTTTTAATAAAAATATTCTGGTTATGCTTAAAAATATATCATAATTGGTATGTTTTAAAATCTTTGGTTATTGGATTTCCAATAAAACCAAACAAAGCAATCAAAACAATTTAATGAATCAAAGTATAATGAACAAGCAAAGTAATACTGGGTGACCCTTAAAAAGGAAGGGTAATTTAAACATGGTAAATACAGCTACCTGGTCTTAAGTATCCTGTAAGAATGGTCTTGGGAGGGGCTGGTTTTTGTCTGGCTTTTTCAGGAGAGTTTGGAAAGTGAGCACAGCTATAGGTAATGTGCTGATATTTTGCAGGTTTAAGGTTTAGGGAAAAAAGAGGTAGGGCTTCCACCCAATAATTCCAGAAATTTTGGGTATATGATATGAGTGTCAGAGTCTGAGGTGGAAATTCAACGAGAACAGTAATATAGGTTTTCATTGGGAACAAGACTATAAATCCAGAAATATTAATTGTTGTGGAGCTGGGAATAAAATTACTTATTTTAAATGTAAAATAGTATTAAAGCTCAGATATATTTGCATTTTTCTATACAGTACCATCCAGCTATGCCAACACCATTTGTTAAATATACTATCTTCTTTCATTTGAATATTTTGAGCCTCAGTGTCAAAGATCAGTTGTTCATAGGTATTTGGCTTAATGTCAGGATCTTCAAATCAATTCCAATGATCCACAAGTCTGTTTTTATGCCAGTACGAGGCTGTTTTTATTACTGTAGCTCGATAGTATAAATTGAAGTCAGGGATGGTGATGCCTCCTGAGGTTCTTTTGTTGAACAAAATTGTTTTGGCAATCCTGGCTTTTCTGTTATTCCAAATTTAGTATTACTCTTTAAAGTTCTTTAAAAAATTGTGTTGGGATTTTGAATGGAATTGAATTGAATCTCGAGATTGCTTTTGGTAGAATTTCCATTTTTACTAACTTGATCATACCTCTCCAGGAATATAGGAGATCTTTTCATTTTCTGATATCTTCTTCAATTTCTTTTTTTAAATGATTTAAAGTTTTTGTCTAATAGATCTGTTATTTCATTGGTTATAGTTGCTGCAAGGTATTTAGTAGTATTTGCTGCTATTATAAAGGGTGATCTTTCCCTTATTTCTTTTTCAGCCCTTTTGTCTTTAGTGTTTAGGAGGGCAATGGATTTCTTTGAGATAATTTTGTATCCTGCCACATTGCTGAAGATGTTTATCAGCTGTAGAAGTTCCCTGGTAGAATTTTGTAGATAACTTATGTATATAATCGTATCATCTGCAAATAGAGATAGTTTTAATTCTTTTCCTATTTGAATCCCTAGTCTCCTTTTGTTCTCTTATTGCTTTAGCTAAAACTTTGAGAACTATATTGAATAGATAACTGGAGAGAAGGTATCCTTGTCTAGTTCCTGATTTTTGGTGGGGTTGCTTTGAGTTTTACTCCATTAAGTTTGATGTTGGCTGTTGGCTTCTTGTAAATCACCTTTATTATATTTAGATATTTTCCCTGTATTCCTGATCTCTCCAGGACTTTTATCATAATGGAGTGTTGGATTTGTCAAATGTTTTTTCAGCAACTAAGGATGTAATCATGTGGTTTTTTTCCTATAGTTTGTTTATATGATGGATGACATTTATAGTTTTTTGTATGTTGAACCATCCCTACATTTCTAGGATGAAAGCTACTTAATCATGCTGGTTGATATTTTTTGTATGTTGTTGCCAGAATTTTGTTGAGAATATTTGCATCAATATTCATGATGAAAATTGTTCTGTAAATCGCTTTCTTTGTTGCTTCTTTGAGTATCTTGGATATAAAGGTAATTTTGGCTTTATAAAAAGAGTTTGGCAATATTCTTTAAGTTTCAATTATGTGAAATAGTTTGAGGAGTGCTTGTAGTAATTTTTCTTTAAATATCTGGTAGAATTCTGCACTCAAACCATCTGGACGTGGGCTTTTTTTTTCCCCTTGGGAGGCTTTTAATCAAAGCTTCAAATTCCTTTCGAGTTATAGATCTGTTTAGGTATTTAATCTGACCTTGATTTAATTTTGATTAATAGTACCTGTCCAGAAAGAAGTGCATTTCTTCTATGTATTCGGCTTATTTTGAGTATAGATTTTCAAAGTATGACACAATAATTCTCTGTATTTCCTGGTGGTCTGTTGTTACATACCCCTTCTTATTTCTGATTTTCTGGAACCTATGTTCAGATGGGAAGCAGAGGCAAGCAAATTTCAGCTCCTGGTCTGCATGCCCATCCAGAGAATCCATCTCTGGGGCTGGGGTCAAAAACAACATTTTGATCTCAGACACTTACTCACAGACAGGTCCTAGGCTTTAGCTGGGAGTGCCCTCCCACAGAAACCTCTAAAATAGGGACCTCCCAGAGCCAGGCCCCACCTCCAAGGTGATCTGTGTCATCAAAGAAGAACTGATGCCATTGAAACTCAGACCCTTGTATAGAGCAGAATCATAGGTGAGCAGATTTCAGCTCCTTGACTGCCCTTTCAGAAAATCTCTTTCCAGGGGCCAGGGTCATAACTAAGGTCTGATCTTAGACTCTTGCTAGCAGACAGGGAATAGGCTTTAGCTGGGAGGGGCTTTTCCCAGTGACCCCTACAGAAAGAACCTCCCACAAGAGGGCCCCAGCTCCATGGTAATCAACATCATCATAGATAATCAGGCACCTTTGAAAAGAAGAGCTATGTCCACAGTCGAGTCAGAGATCATGCAGACACCTTGCTCAGAGCAGACAGGAAGCACACAAGCACTCTAACCACAACTGACTAGGAACTGACTAAGTCTGAACCACTGAAGCACTGTGCAGATGCCAGTGCAACAATACATATAACAATATACAGAAAAGCAAGGCAAAACTAGGAAAAATTGGTGGTTCTATAACACCAAGACCTGAACAGAGCAAGGAAGAAGAAACAGAAGGAAAAAACAGCAAAAACACCTTTATGAAGATAATAGAAACCATAAAAGTGGATATAAAAATCACCTTAATGAAATAGAAGAAAATACAAACAAAAAAATTGGAAGAGATGAACAACAAATCCTTGAAAGAAAACCAGGAAAAGGAGAACCAAAAATGAAAGAAACATTCCAGTAATTAAAAATTGAAATAGGGGGGCTGGAGAGATGGCTCAGCGATTAAGAGCACCGTCTGCTCTTCCAGAGGACCCGGGTTCGATTCCCAGAACCCACATGGCAGCTAACAACTGTCTGCAGTTCCAGTTCCAGGCAAACACCAAGGCAAATAAATAAATAAATAAATAAATAAATAAATAAATAAATAAAGTTAAAAATTGAAATAGAATCAATAAAAAAACACAAAATGAGGCAAAGGTAGAAGTAGAAAATCTGAAGCAAAGACCTGAAACTACACATACAAGCATAACCAACATAATCCAAGAGATGTAAGAGAAAATCTCTGGAGTGGAAGACTTAATAGCAGAAATAGATACATCACTCAAACCAAAAAAGGCCATAACACAAAATGTTCAGGAAATTTGGAACACCATGAAAAGAACAAACATGAGAATAATAGGAATAGAAGGAGAAGAATACCAGCTCAAAGACATAGATAATATATTCAGTAAAATCATAAAAGAAAACTTTCCCCACCTAAAGAAGGAAATGCTTATAAAGTTACAGGAAGCTTACAGTACATCAAATAGATTTTACCCCCAAAAAAGTCTGCTAGCCACATAATAATCAAGCCACAAAATATACAGAACAAAGAAAAAAACATTAAGAACTGCAAAAGAAAATGGCCAACACACCTATAAATGCAGACCCATCAGGATAACACCTGACTATTGAATAGAAACAATGAAAGCAAGAAGTTCCTTCTCAGAAGTTATACAGACACTAAAAAAGCATGGCTGCTAACCTAGACTACTACACCCAGCAAAATTATCAGTCACCTTAGATCGAGTAAACAAGATATTTCATGACATAGTCAGACTGAAACAATACCTATATACCAATCCAGCCCTCTAGAAAGCATTAGAAGAAAAACTCCAACCTAAGGATCCCAGATATACCCATGAAACTACAAACAACTGATAATCCCACAGAAGAAAAGCCCAAAGAAAAGAAATACATATAAGATACCACCAAAAATAACAGGAAATAACAATCAGTGGTCACTAATATCCCTTAAAATCAAAGAACTCAACTCACCTATAAACATCACACATTAATAGGATGGATACAAAAGAAGAAGCCATCCTTCTGCTGCATGCAAGAAATAAGCCTCAACCTTAAAGACAGACACAGGCTCAGAGTAAAGGCTGGGAAAAGATTTTCTAATGAAATGGCCCTAAGAAACAAGCTGGTGATGTCATCCTAATATCTAACAAAGTAGACTTTAAACTAAAATCATTTAAAAGAGACCAGGATGGACATTACTTATTTATCTCAAGAAAAATTGATCAAGATGAGATTTCAATCCTGAATATTTATGCCCTTAATATAAGGGCACCTATGTATGTAAATGAAACACTACTAAAGCTCAAATCCCACATTAGCTCCCATACCCTAATAGTGGGAGACTTCAAAACCCCACTTTCACCCCTGGATAGGTCAACCAGACAGAGACTCAACAGAGAAGTAAGGAGTGTAACAGAGGCTATGATGCAAATGGAATTAATAGATATCTACAGAAGCTTCCACCCAAATGCAAAGGAATATACATATTTCTCAGCTCCTCATGGAACTTTCTCTAAAATTTACCACATAATTGGTCATAAAGCAAATATCAACAGATACAAAAAAATGGAAATAATCTCTTATATCAATATCGGACCACCAGGGCCTAAAGCTAGAGTTCAACAACAGCAAAAATCACAGAAAGCCTACCAATTCATGGAAAGTAAACATCACTCAGCTGAACGACCTCTGGGTCAAGGAAGATATTAGGAAAGAAATCAAAATCTTTCTTGAGTTTAACAAAAATGAATCCACAATATATTCAAACTTGTGGGACACAATGAAAGCAGCCTTCAGAGGAAAATTCATATCACTAGATGTTTATGTGAAAAAAATAGGAAAATCCTATACTAGAGACCTAACAGCACAGCTCAAAACCTTAGAACAATTAGAAGCAAACTCACCTAGAAGGAGTAGACAGCAGGAAATAAAGTTAGAGCTGAAATCAATACAATAGAAATAAAAAGAACAATACAAAGAATCAATGAATCTAAGAGTTGGTTCTTTGAGAAAGTTAACAAGATAGATAAACCCTTATCCAACTTAACCAAGAAGCAGAGAGTATCCAAATTATTAACCACTTTTAAACATTTAGAATGTTTTAAGTTTTACATTATTTAAAATACAAAATGTTACTAGTGTATCTGATAAATTTCACATTTATTATAAGCTTTTAAGAAACGTAAAAGTGTATAAAAGCTACTTTAAATCTTTTTAAAGCATATATATTAAGAAAGGTGGATTCTGTTAGATAAAAACAATCTGTAATTTTTCAATTGTTGTGATACTAGTCTTTGATTTCAGGATTCAGAAGTCAAACGTAGGTAGATTTTTGAGTTCACAAACAGCCTGGTGTGCAGAGCATGTTCCAGGATATTTAGGGATACATAGATAAACCCTACATACAAAAACAATAAAATAATAATTTTCAATGATATTAATTCTACATGTTATTTGATACATAGTAAAATATCTTCCATATCTCTTTAAAATAAATTTTTCTAGTTATAGTAGTACCTAGTTGAAATGTTCAGTATCCTGTATCTTCCCTTTATTACCGGCAGATCATTCTATACTAGCAGAAACCAACTATTTAATATTAGATAGTTTAGAATTCAACAAGTTGAGCTTTCTCTTTTAAGTTTACTGCAAGGAACTAAGTGATCTTTTCCTGCTGTTTTGCCAAAACTATACTGTATTATGACAGATAGAAGTTGGGTCAAGGTTAATTAAAAATGTCATGACAATTTATACTATTTAAAATTGGCTCTTTCTTGACTAGGCATTTGCTTAGGGACTGTATCTTATTAAAAGCTTTATAAAGCATCTCAAATGATAGATCAGTTAGACTGTAGTGTTTTAACGAATATTTTAATGAGAAGAAAAACAGCCTAAAGCTTCCCAACTTCCCATTTTGCTGATACGGTAATGATCTTTTGTAAATAAATGTTTCTTGGAAAATATTAATATGTAATTATTTTTTTAAAAAACATTACATTCATTTATCTAATTTGGAGCATAAGGGGCTGCAACCAAGAAGAGGTGGGAACAAATCATGAGAGGAGATGATTGAGTGAGAGGAGCAACAAGGAGGAAAAAAAACAGAGATGGAGATCTTAATAGAGGAAGCCAATGTGGACTTGGAAAAAGACTAGGTGCTAGGGAATCCTCCAAGAAGTCACATGATGTCCCTAGGTAAATCTCCAACCGATATTGAAGATGTTGTCTAGACAGGACTTCCACTATAATGAAATGAACAGCCACCTCAAGTGCCATCACAGAACTGACATCCAACAATGAATAAAGGTAGAGGCAGAGTACATGGTTGAGCACTGGCCTGAGATCCTGGTCCAGCTGAGAGCAGGGGAGGAGACTCTATATGAACAAGAGGATAGAATTTATGAGTAAAATTCTCACAGTGATGACTGGCTAGAATTCTAGGCAGCTCACTGAATCAAGAACAGCCACAGGGCAACCATCAGAAAAATTAGCTAGGTCCTTCAAGGATAGGCAACTGTTCACTGACATGGGCAGTATGTGGAGCCTTGAGGGGAGGAATTAGACTGTGTTTATATGTGTGGGCTAGCATTTCAGAGCCCATTCCCTCCAGAGGAACACCTAACCTAGTCTTGATATTAGGATTCGGAAAGTGAACTTGCCTGGAGGGGATGCTGAGCTGAACCACTTTGGGACTTCTTGCCCTTTTGGGGAAGGGATCAGGGGAAGGAGACTGAAGGCAGACAGGGAGAGATTGAGAGGGGGAAGAGAGGGGGAACAAAGGGATACATGGATACAAAGACTTTATTTTATAAATAAAATAAAAATATCTCATGAAAATACATTATAATTAAAAATATATTCAATAAGTATCATTAACATCAAAAGAGAAATACAATGCTTATTTTATCTCTAACATTTTATATATAATGAGAGATATTTACTAACAATTTAGAATATTATACATAAGAATGTTGTTTAGATTAAAATATAACAAAATGTGTTATTTGTAAATTTTATACTGTTTTACATATAAATGATAACACACACAACAGAAAATACAATGGTAAAGTAAAGTTTTCAAGAAATTGCCAAGATAAAATATCCATGGACAAAATATTGTTTATTTTTCTGTAACTGTGGATGGTAACCATATATAAAGAAGTTTTCTGAAAAATTTCTTATGTGTTTCTTGTCACAATATATTTAATTTTAGTGTGACAACAGTTTCTATGGCACTTGAATTGTATTTGGCATTCTAAATAATTTAAAGTGTGATTTGCAGTGACTTATAAGTTACTAGTACTCGTTTTTCATAGATTTAGTTATAACTGCATGTGTATATACAGTTAATATAGCATCATATGTAGTAGATATTAGATATGTATTATATATCTATAATACATATTTAAATATTATTAACATAAAACATAACTCTTGACTTAAAGGAAATAAGAATTTATTCTGAAGTGTGTTAGATTGTTGCAGCCACGCTCCCCTGCAGAGGTCCTGGCCACACCAACAGAGGCTGTGAGGAGCCTCTAATACCCAAGTCTTGATTTCCCTTGAAAAAGCCCCTTCTTGGGATCTGGAGAGGTGGCTCAGCACTGGCTGTTCTTCCAGAGGTCCTGAGTTCAATTCCCAGCAACCACATGGTGGCTCACAACCATCTATAATAAGATCTGGCACCGTCTTCTGGTCTGCAAACAAAACACTATATACATAATAAATAAATCATAAAAAAAAGAAATGAAAAAAAAAGAAAAAGCCCCTTCTTCCCTGGTCTCCATCCCCACCCCTTCCAGAATTGTTCAATAAAATGGCTTCATGATAAGACATAAAGTATAATAATAGCAAATGATATGTTAATATAAATTTAATTCTCATACAAATAACTATAGGTTCCAACTATTCCAAGATCAGGTGTTCAAAGATTTTTAGGTTAATGTCTGGATCCTTCATTCTGTTCCATTGATCCAAGAGTTTGTTTTTACATACATGCTTTTAAAAAGGTTTTATTTGTTATTTTAATGATGTGTGTGTGTGTGGGTGTGTATGTCTATGTGGATGTGTCAGTGTCAAAGGCAGTGGGTCCTCCTTGAGCTAGAGTCTTTGGCAGTTGTGACCTACTTACTTTGAATGTATTGAAATAAACTCTCTTTCTCTGTAATAACAACATATCCATGGACCACTTATCCATTCTTTATATGTGAACATCAACAAAATTAAAATAATGTTAAGTTTATAAATTCCAACTATGTTTTATGCTTACTTCTACTTTATATTAATGTTGATGTTAAAATTTGATCTTTCCATATTGGCAATTTCTTACTTTTTATAATTCTTACATTTCTCAATGTGATTTTCTTTTATTGTTTTTAGCTGTCAGTCAAATAGAATTTTGTAAAATACTTGTGGGAAGCAACTTTACTGATTTATTATAACTCTGATATTAGATAGTTTTAATGTGATGAATACAATGAGAAATAAAATATTATTTGATCAAGTTTGTTTTATTGTGTATCAGTCTCATTTTATTGATCAAGGTACATGTTTATTTATGTATATATGGATACATATATAATATACATACAATATAAAAGGAATGTTATTGATTTTTACAATATAAGTGATATCAGTTTATGCATGTTAAATTTATATTATAGATAAAATCATAGACACACACACACATATATGTACAAAATGGAGTAGGAAATTTTTAGGATACATACCAAATGTGTGTAAAACTATAGTTTATTTGCCAGTGACACTTGAATCTCTCCATACAGTTCACAATGTAAAAATTTATTTGCAACCAATTATAAGATGAAGATGTAAAAATTATTTTATTTTAGTAAATGTGTTTATATTCTTGTATGTTAAAATAAACCTAGATTTTAGATTTTATAATGTCATGGCTATGAGAAAAATTTGATTTTTGATACTAAAACATAATGAGTATCTTCAAGAATAACATCATTCAGAATATTTACACATAAATATAAGTAAAGGAGCAAGAAGATTAGAAGTTACTTTAGATAGAAATTTGTGTCAATGATCTCATATATGTACGTATATAAGTATGTATTCATTTTCATATGTGTATTTGTTTATGTGATGTGTGCATATGTTTTTCTGAGTATGGTTTTTATTCTTAGAGGCAAACATTGTTTGTCCTCTTCAGTCTTCAACTTCTTATTTCATTTTTACAACTCTTTATTTAAAGAGAGAGAGACAGAGACAGAAAGAGAATATGGAGAATATGGTTATGTACTTGTTATAACTCAATTTCCAACAGTCAGTTCATTCCTTCCCCGATCTGAATTCCAGAGACAAACCATACATCTTCAGACTTGATGGCAATCATGACAATCCCTTAAGTTGTTGTATTTTTCTACAGGATTTCTAACTGAACCTGCAGATCACAGATCGGGCTATAATTAGTGAACAACAAGCCCCAGTCATTCCTCTGGCTCTGTGTTTTTAGCACTGAGATTAGTAATATATGCCACCATACCTGGCTTTCATGTGGATGCCTGAGATTGAACTCAGACTTTTATGTTTGTATGGTAGGCTTTTTTTCCCCAACAGAATCATTGCTCCAGCCCAATAAATTTTACAAATAGTTTTTTTTGTTTAACATGAAATCTGAACATGTATAGAATAATTATTTGGGGTGCTATGGAAATAAAGTAAAATAAAGAATGTGGAAATACTTTTGAGTTAATACATAGCTGCTCAAATATCTCATTAAAATATAACACTTAGAGAAATAAAAATTTTAATTAGACACTATGATCCTCTTTTTCTTGGGGCATGCCCCAAATCCTATTTTGGTTCCTCATCTTCCATTGTCCACTAGGAAATTAGAAGCCACGAACCACAAATTAGAAAGTACATATGGTGTTTGTCTGTTTGAACCCAAATGTTTTACTCAGTATAATTTTCCAATATTAAGTCATTTAATTGCAAAGTATATAACTTCATTTTTCTTTACAGATAAATATAAACTATGTTGTATATACACATTTTATATTTGTTGCAGAACATCTAAACAGATTCTACATAAAAGTTATTTTCAATAGAGCATCAGCGTTATCTGGGACATATAATAGTTCTTTTTCTAGATGTTTATAAAACTTCTCAACTGATTTCCAGCGTGTCTGGCCTAATTTACTCTCCCACCAAGTGTTCATAAAAATTCCACACACATCTCAAAAAAAAAAACCACCAGAAATAATTGTCATTTGTTTTCTTGGTGATGGTTACTCAGACTTGAAAGAGATAAACATAATAAAATAGTATGAATCTATTTATCTCTGATATCTAAAGATGTTAAACATTTTTATTGTTGCTTTTTTAGGTGTGCACTAGGCATTTGTATTGATTCATCAAAGAATATATGTTCAGTTGCCTAGCCAAGTTTTTACTTGGGTACCTAATTTGGGGGGTTATTTTTTGTAGTCAGTTTTTTTTTTTTGGCCACCGGATCATAAATCATGATATGGAGACATTATATAAATTATGAAATTTTAGTCTATAGCTTATGATTGTTTCTAACTAGCTCATAACTTAAATTAATTTATTTATATTAACCTCCATTTTATCACATTAATATTCTCTATTCCATCTTTCACCTTCTGCTTCTTCTTTATATCTGCTGCTCAGGTCAAATTCTCCTCCTCTTTTTTCTCTTTCCAGAAAACTTTCCTTTACTTCCTGCCTAGCTATTGGTCATTCAGCTTTTTATTACACGAATCCCACCAAATCATCTTCAAAAATATCCTACAATTGCCTTAATGTTTATTTTTTAAGTTGCCAGAGGTTTTTCCACAATACTGTTTTCTCTTAGACTGACTCACAGTTACTTTACAGAAGCTTTTCAGTTTCATAAGATCCCATTTGTCAGTTATTGAATTTATCTTATTTACTACCAAAATCCTATTCATAATGCATAATTATAAATGTGCCTATATATTAAAATGTTTGCTCTATTATTTTTTTCTAGAAGCTTCAGATTATCAGTTAACATGTTGAGATCTTTGATTCACTGGGAGTTGTGTTTTATACACTGTGAAAGATAGTGTTCCAGTTTTACTCTTCTATGTGAAAATTCTCCAATACATGAAGAATGGGAAAGAGGAGGCATCTTCCTTTAATGCTATTTACCTACAAAATATGAATATAAGGTGGAGGATTCTAGTTGTGTTTTCATTTCCCTTTGCAGTTCCTCTGATACGCAAATAATCCTGCTAGCCAGGCATCCATGTCTCAGTTGCAGTTCTGTAAATCATATTACATATAACAGTAGCCATGAAACTACTGTGTTGGCTTGCTGACAATCCCTTCTCATTTGACTTATTCTCTGGGACTTCCCTGATTTCTCGAATCCTTACCTATTTTCAGAGTATTCCCATTCTTACAAGGTGGACCCCACTCACCAAGTAGGCAGCTCATGTGACATAATATAGATAATGATGGCTACTCTGTGCCTCCCCACACTGATACTCAACCTCCTGATTCTTCAACTTTTTGAGTCAGGATGTCATGTTGCTATTCTCCCCAAGAATATATCAGCATTGTGCAGTTTCAACCCAATTGTATACCTAGATAACTTCCACACTGGCAACAAAATATCTCCTGTAATTTTCATCTTTGCTTCTTTTGTGAACTACACTGTGGGGCATTTTGCATATGCTGACTTGTTGACTTTTCTTGGTTAGTTAAAAACAACTTTTTTCTCCATATAGGATAGAAATAACAGAACAAATTACAACAAATTTGACTGGAGTCCATCTGGTGAAATATTGCTTTTATATGGCTTTGTTTCAAAGATTGAAGGGAGGAATTGTTTACAGGAGTGTGATATACAAGGCTTCCCCACTGAAAAGTCACACACTATCATGAAAGCTACATCACAGTAGTTAGTTAAACTACTATGTTAGTAGTTTAGTTAGTTAGTCCCATTAGTTAAACATTTATATTTTATAATTATTCCATCTCCCTTTGTTCCTACCATAGATAGGAAGAAGTAATAACTGGAATCCCATTTCACGGTGTAGAATTCTATTCCTTCTTTCTTTTACATGAGAGTATTAATAGCTATAATACTATCACCTTATACCTAGATATTACTGTATTGTTTTGCTCATTATTGTTCGCAGCTAACTGACCATGCTATTCACTACACCAATGTTTTAATGGGATGAACATGCTATGCCTCAGGGGGAAAGACAGTCAGGATAAAATATACTCAACATATTAAAAATAAAAGAATTGTTTTCATACTGTCAAAATTTAAGTTTTATTTGCTAAGGGAATTATAAATGTAATAACACCTTGTATCACTGTGTCATTAAAGAATACTATTTAAAATTATAATTACTTTTTGTGTGAGAGAGGGTATAATTTATACCATAGTACTGTGGAAGCCATAGACTACAATGTAAAGTCTATTCTTTCTTTCCATGCATGCTATTATGTTTGGCAGCAAACACCTATAACTAATGAGCCATCTCCCTGCCACTCTTGGCCATTTTTAAAAATAGAATATGAATAGCATACATGAAAAGGAACAGAACTGTCAACATAAGAAAAATTCTTTCAAAAGAAATTGAACACAAATAAATCGAAATTAAGCCACAAGTGCAAAATACTATATATAGAATCTCTGCCAAATGTGTGAGAAATTTAATCTATAAATTAGAGTGGCCATTTGATCATATATTATATATTATTTATATTTCCATCTGAATAGCTATATAAATGTTTTTAAGACAATACAGGGACTGGTAGTAGTGTCACATGCCTTTAATCCCAGCACTTGGGAGGGAGAGGCAGGTGGATCTTAGTGAGTTTGAGGCCAGCCTGGTCTACAAAGTGAGATCTTGGAGAGCAAGTACTGTTTGTCAGAGAAACTATGTTTCAACAACAACAACAACAACAACAAAAATAGGACAATAGAGGAAGAAATATAATTTTGGAAATTAATCTTTATCAAAACTTCATTTCCTCTCTATCAATTCAGTCCCATAGCTGGATATATTGTGTACATATGAGGGAAGAAATGGAAAACAATTAAAATAGGGAATAAAACTTTTAGTGGCAATCAGGATGAGAGCTCAATATAAAAGGAAATTAAAGGAAAAAGGATAAATAACAGTAAGGATGTTTTTTGAAACAGTCTCAAGGAATTATGTTATTTTACCTTTACATAAAATTATATACAATTTGTACATATGTATATGTACATAATGAAGCATTGCTAAGAAAGGAAAAATAAGTGTTTCCCATGGATAAGGCTTCTAATTTATTATCTCAAAGTAGTAAGTTCCTATATCAAATACAAATGAACAACACTAAGTGGAAAAAGCAGATGACTGTATACATGTGTTTGTACAAATATATGTTGTAATAGCTAAAAGGCATCAATTTGAAAGGAGAAAGGAAGAACAATGGGAGGAATTGAAAAATTGGGACATAGAAAAATTGGAGGGAAATGAAAGAGGTAATTATGTAATTAATTTTAATTTAAATAATAATGAGATTGCCACATATACCAACATTGGCTGTTGTCGTACACATGACTACATCCCTCAAGGAGGAACACACAAGCATCAGAGGCAACACACTATGCTATTTTTGGACATGGTTATATACAGGATGTAACAAGTGGTCAGTTTAGTGAAGGAAAAAAAATCAACATCAAGCTACAGATTTCCAAGGAGCTAATTTCAAACCAAAAATTAAATTAACAATTATTTTTTGTGCTCTCCTAATTTATTTATAAAATAAAGACTATCGCGGTACTAACCCACCAAGAAATATATGCTAACTAAGGTTTTTTTTTTTTATTTAAAAGTTACTTACATAACAGGGATTTTTCCAGGGGAGGAGGAAAAGGTAGGAGAAGGACAGAGAAGCAGAGAGCTTGAACGATCCACACCGCAGAGAGCAGGAGCAGTCTGTGGAGAGCGCGAATGACCCGGGCTGCAGTGCGAGAGCAGTCCCAGCCGGCCGGTCCTTCCTACTCCATGCCACTCATCCAGCGACACGTGCCCGCTTCTGTCTTCCGGTGCAGCACTCTTTCTTCGTTTCCCCCCGAGTCAATCATGCTCCAACCAGCTCAGCACTCCAGCACAGTTTTTCTGCATAGCTTTGGATTTCTCACTACATCTTCCCCTTCTGTCAAAATAAGAGGGTTCTAAACTAAATATAAAACTACATACTATAGGGATCATCATAAGGCAGTGTCTGGGGAAAATAAAGGTACTAACATAATTGAGGTCAAACTACCACTAACAAACAACAAATGCAAGATGCAATTTAATATCTAAAGTGTTGATACAAGGAAATGAACAGGGATTGCTTCAAAGCTGTTTGTCTCGAACAATAAAGTTCTAACACCTGAGTGTCCTCGCTGAGATGTGAAGTAATAACAACCTCAACTATCCAGTCTTCAACACCATCAAGACCTGAGAAGGAAAATATATACCTGAAGTTGGAAGCATGAAGTAACTTCCAAAATTTAGGAAAAGACAAGGACAGTTACCTACCTGGACAGTCATCCACCACTTCTCTGTACAATGGGAGCATCCATCCTTGTGGCTATGAACCTATGATATCTGACAAGTCTCCATAGAAGCAGGATATTTTTTGGTAGGACCATCTTATCCTGTCTAGGCAGGCTTCGGCAGTCTCTATCCTTCATCCTGCTCATCCATTTCAGATAGTGAGCACACTGACAGCAGTCAGGGCAAGTGCAGTTCTTTGCCCCTCAGGCCATTGTTCACCAAACTAGACAATCTCTTTGCAAGATGTCCATGATGCTCAATATCACCTTGGGAAAGGAACAGTGATGCCAGAGTTGTCATGTCTCTCAAGGCCAGATTTGAGATAACAAAATCTTGAATGCCATATTCTCTCAGTCTATGAAGTGGTTGAAGATGCCTATCTACCTAGTATATTCTAACATGTTTCCGAAAAGCCTGAGTACTCTGACTATTAGGCGGCAAATCTGAGTAACCATAATCTGCATTCCCAATCAACCAAGAAAGTGAAGCTAACATTGTAAAAATAGGCATTACAAAGTGAGTGTACAGCTCCTCAATAATAATTTCAAGTATGACAATCTTATGAATATTGACCAAAATACACATTTCATATCAAAAGAAAACAATATCCTAATAATATATATTATTATACAAAATATCTAAACAGAGTTATATAAAACAGCTTGTGTATATGTTGCAACAAATGTTATGACTAGCATAAATAACTAGAGGTAGAAATTGCATTATGGAAATGGCAATGTACTTAATACACATCAGTGTGTAAAATATTTTAAACAGTGGTAGACACATGTAAATTAAGGCAAATATACATTCGACTTTGTAGCAATATATATATTATCTCAATCAAACATATAGATTGATTTCCCATTTGTATCAATATACAAACATTTGTACCATGGCAATTAATTTTTTATACATCCTTTGGTTAATAGTTGTTTGCAAGAGTAATGATCTCCTACCTATTCACTTTTACTTCTCTCTCTCTCACTCTCTTTGAAATTCCTACATCTATAATATCATTCTATCCTCTACCCAAGATTAACTTATAATCATCAAATCAAAATGATAATTGACCATAACCCTCCCTTGGATGACCAACTTATCGGGAAAGGGACATAGTTCTTTCATTAAGTTGCTTCATGCTGGCCTGTGGGCAATGGTATATCTGTGGGGTCCTGTAAACTAAACAATGGTTAAGTCCTAATGAAGTAACTGTAAACATATATATAACCATTCCACAAATGTCTATAACCATTCTCACTGTACTGAGTGAGTCCATCTGAAATTCTTGTTAAAGATATGATATGAAACTATCTTACAGCTATCCTGATTGGTCTATACCTCAAAAGTGATCACTGAGTGACATACAGCAGGTTCCTTCTTTGTCTGTCTCAAAGGTCTTTCATTTTCTGCGGGGGTCCCATCTTCCTTCTGGATGCCTTGGAGAGTGATGGAAGGAGAAATTGCTTTTTATAGTGGGGAATCCAATGAATACTATTAACTGAAGATATTGAACCATCAGAAAGAATTGTGTGCAGACAAGATTTTTAGATTAAGAGAGTAGGAAATGTAGAAAGAAGTAAGATTTAAGATTTAAAACAAAAGTGAGATAATATTGGTCCTTATATATTTCTTCTATTTTTCTGTCTCACCTCAGGTGGCTTTTCTGATGTGAGACAGAGTCTCTAAAGTTTTATTTACCAATACGCTTGAGTTTAGAGAGGGAGAATGCCACTTGCTCCACCCCCAAAGCCAGCCTTTTGTGTTACCAAACTAGGACCTCCTTTATATACATAAATACATAATCATAAGATATTGATGTACAGTTGTGAAAATAGAGAAATTACCCTTAGTGTCTGTCAGTGTCAGGTGTCCTTATAATCCCCTGTAGTCCTTATAACGTTTCAGAAGTCTGAGCATTCAGCATCCTTTTAGATTTGTGAAGATGGTTGTATCCATTCTTCTGTAAAAACAAAATTAATAACCTGCCCCACCTTAGTTAAATGAATGTTCCTTACCACATATCCAATTGTCTTATCAGTAGATGAGACATTACTTCTTCTCCTCAGCAGGGTTCTTCTTTTCAAATTGGTACTTTATCAATCTTGTTGGTACCCATATTTTCTCTTTTCCTGTGGAAAAAAAAGCAAAACTCCTACCCCAACGAAGCACATGCCCTGGCTTCCATTCTGAAGTTAGTACATCCTTGAAATAAACAGGTTGATTCAACTCAGAAGTCCTTTCTATTACCCAGTGTTTCTCTGCAGCTGAAGTTCCTTTCTCATCAGCATTAAGAAAGTTTAATGTCAACAAGGCACTGTGTAATCTCTCCCTAGGTTTTTTTGTAAAACCTTTCTGTTTATGAAGCATCTCTTTCAAGGTGCGATGGGATCTTTCCACAACCGCTTGTCCAGTGGTATTGTGTGATATCCCAGTAAGGTGCTTTATCTCATAATATCCAAAAATCTGCTTCATTTTCTGGGAAACATATGCTGGAGCATTGTCAGTCTTAATTTGATCAGGAATTCCCAATATGGCCATGGCTTCCAGAAGATGAGTGAGTACTGCATTAGCATTTTCAGAACTCAGGGCAGTAGCCCACTGCATTCCTGAGTAGGTGTAAATGGTATGATGAACATAATTGATCTTACCAAATTCCGGGAAGTGAAACACATTCATCTGTCAAATCTCATTGCTCCTTGTATCCTTAGGATTATTCCCAGCAGGTAAGGATGGTTGATTGTAAAGGGAACATTTATCACACTTTCTCAAAATTTCCTTGGCTTGATGCTAAGTGATGGGAAAACTCTTCTTTAATCCCTTTCTATTGACATGATGCTTCTTTTGAAATTCTGAAGCTTCTACCACATTCCCTATCAATAACCGATCAATCACATCATTCCCCTGTGCTAAAGGGACAGGAAGGCCTGAATAAGCCCTGATATGTTTTACATACATAGGATGTGTTCTATTTCTGATGATATCCTGTAGCTGTACAAACAAAAAGGTTAATTATGTATCATCAGGAATAAAGTCAGCAGTTTCAATATGAAATACAACTCCTTCTGCATAATGAGAGTCAGTTATCAGGTTAAGAGGTCCAGGAAAATCCAATAACACCATAATAATGGCATACAGTTCTGCCTTCTGAACAGAATCATAAGGACTCTGTGTCACCTTACTGAAGTTTTCTGATTTATAATCAGCCTTTCCCATTTTATTTGCATCAATAAAAAATGTAGGAGCTCCAGAAACAGGTTTAGCCTGTACCACATGGGGGAAAATCCAATTAGTATTCTTTATAAACTGAATCCTTTTGCTTCAGGGATATTTATTATTAATCTCCCCCAGAAAACCACTACAGGCCTTTTGCCAAGGTTCATTGTATGCCCATAATCGATCAATTTCCTCTTTGGTCACAGGTACAACAATTTCTGCCGGATCCTTTCCAGTCAATTGACGAAGCCTGAATTTTCCTTTGAAGATCAGATCAGAAATCTTTTCAATGTATGTTTTCAGTTTTTTATTTGGTCTATGTGGCAAAAATATCCATTCTAATATAATATTTTCTCTTTGCATTATGACTCCTGTAGGGGAATATTCAGAAGGCAAAATAACCAGGATGCAGTCGAGGTCTGGGTCTATACGGTTAACATGTGCTTCTTGTAATCTCTTTTCCATCAATGCTAATTCTTTCCCAGCTTTAGCAGAGAATTCCCTGGGACTGTTCAGGTCCTTATTTCCATCTAAAGTTTTGAAGAAATGAACCAGTTCATTGTTTTTAATACCAATAACTGGTCGTATGTGGGCAATATCCCCTAATAGTTTCTGAAAATCAGTAAGTGTCCTTAATCTGTCCCTCTTAAGTTGTACCTTCTGAGGTCTAATTGTTTGCAAGCCTATTTTATATCCCAAATAATTGATAGAATCCCCTCTTTGTATTTTTTTATGGGCAATGTGAAGTCCCCAATCAGGCAACACCTTCTTCACTTCTTCAAACAGTCTTTCTAAGGTGTTTATGTCTAAGTCTGCTAACAATATATAATCCATATAATGGTAAATGGTAGATTGTGGGAATTGTTTGCGTATCACTTCTAATGGTTGTCGGACAAAATATTGGCATAGGGTGGGGCTATTCAACATCCCTTGTGGAAGGACCCTTCATTGGTATCTTTTTACTGGGTGGACATTATTGAAAGTAGGTATAGTGAAAGCGAACTTCTCTTTTTCTTGTTCTTGTAGAGGTATGGTTAAAAAAAAAAAGTCTTTCAGATCATTATCTACAATAGGCCATCCTCACCTCATTAATTGCTCTTAAATCTGTCACCATCCTCCATTTCCCAGATTTCTTTTTGACCACAAATACGGGGGAATTCCATGGGCTGGTTGATTCTTTAATATGCTGAGCTTGTAACTGCTCCTGTACCAATTGTTCCAGGGCTAGCAATTTCTCCTCTGTCAAAGGCCATTATTGGACCCAAATAGGTTTGTCTGTCAACCATTTCAAAGGCAGGGCTGTTAGTGTCTTTGGGTGCCTGCAGCTTTGAGAATGCGTTGTTGTGCAACCTGAATAATCGGCGGCTGTTTTACATAGCCTCTTGAAGTATTGCTTTCAAGTCCATGATTGGGTCTTTGGTTGATATTTAAGCCTGGAGGGATCTTAATTTGAGTGTCCCATTGTTGTAGTAGGTCACGACCTCATAAGTTCACTGCTATGTTGGCCTTGTATGGCTTCAATCTTCCTCTCTGTCCTTCTGGTCCTATGCATTTGAGCCATCTCACACTCTGTTTTACCTGAGACAATGTCCCAATACCTAAAAATTGAACATCTACCTCCTTCAGAGGCCACCTGGGGTGCCAAGCCTGTGAAGTTATGATCGAAACATCGGCTCCCGTGTCGACTAAGCCTTGCATAAAAATATTGTCTATTCTTATTGTCAACTTTGGTCTTTGTTCATTTATGGATGTCTTCTAAAATGTGCATTTTATTGGTTTAATGGATATCATCAACTTCTCTTGTAAAGGTGATCTATTGTCTATGGCTACATGGTCTACTGTTTCAAGCTTGGGATTTGTTGCTTGTCCTGAAGAAACTGCTCTTCCACTGTGACTGGATATAACTGAACCTTTTTTGGCTTGGAGGTCTGACTCTTGGGGGCTTCCTGGGGGAAGGCCTGAGTTACATTTCCCTTTGTTAAAAGCTTGCCATCTATGGCTCTTACAGATCTACACACATTTGTCCAATGTCTGCCTTTGTTACATCTCCTACATAGACCAGGAGGTAGTGGCCTTCTGTTTAAGTCACTCCTGGGATTGGGATAATTCCCATATATGTCTTGCCTACAATTCCTCTTTATATGGCCTGGCTTACGACAATTGAAACAAATAATGTTTTGATTTCTCACCTTAACATTAGCAATGGCTTGTCCTACCCAATTCTCTTCATCAGAGTGTAGATATTCAACTTTAATTGCAAGTTGAGTCCATTCTTCTATGTGTGCACCTTTGATCTTTAATGGCATGATCAATTTCTTACATGTAATATTAGCATTAACAAAGGCCAAAGAGACTATCAATTGTTTCTGAACTTCTGAATCTAACTCTGCTCTATTTACAGCCTGAGTCAACCTCTGTAAAAAGTCTGTATAAGACTCCTTCAAACCTTGTTTAATCTGAGTATATGACTCAATTCTCTGTCCTGGGTCTAAAACCCTTTCCCAAGCATTTAAGGCAGCAGTATGGCACAGCAACAGAGGATGGTCCTCATAAGTAACCTGAATTGATACATCAGCAAACTGGGCCTTCCCCAACGTTTTGGTTCTTATAGATGGTAACATTCCCAGTTTGATCTAGAGATTCCAAGGCTTTAGCCTCTTCCCTAAACCAATTCCTCCATTGCAAGCTTTGAATATCGTTCAACACTGCAGTTGCAAAATTCTTCCAGTCATCAGGAATTACCTGATACTGTGCTGACCATGAATTTATGTATTGCTTCACAAAAGACGATTGTACGCCATATGTCACTATGGCTTCCTTTATTGATTTTAGATCCTTCATGTGGATAGGTACATAAGTATATCCCATGTTGTCTGAAGCCCTTCCACGAGATTGTGATTTTTTTGGTCTCTGTCACAACTGGGAATAGAGTTGGAGTAGTAGGGGGTAGTCCCTTCATTGTAACCACTCTAAGTGGGGCACCTTCCCTACTGCAGCATCTTTTAAGAGGGGGCTCTGGGTTGTCTTGAGCAGATGTTGCCTCAAAATACTTTTCTAAAATTTCCGTATGACCCTCATGGTCTTGTAACCTAGCAATAATGGTCTTTTCCAGTGTTTTAAAGTCCTCTATAAATGACTTCTCCAACAATTTTATAGAGTGGAAAATTCTCTCATTCCCCACATCTACACGTTCTAGTACTTTCTGATCCAGATTCCTAAATTTTTCATCAATATAACAATTATATTCCTCTCTAATCAATGTAGACCTCTCCTCTATGGAGGCAATGAGCTTCTTAATTGTCTTAATATGTTCATCCATGTCACACATCTTAGCCTCATACCCCCTATGAGGAATGTGTTCATCTCTATGCTGGGATCCTTTAAAATAGGTAGGTATGAAGTATATTATCACACAAAAAAGCAAAACCACTTCTGGATTGGGATAGCCTCCAAATGCATAATCCCGAAAATAATCCTCTATCACCATTGTGAAAAAATGGGTAAACTTCTGAACATTTATTTTTTCAGACATTTTGAAAGAAAAGAAAAAATAATACCTCACTCAGATGTAATGAGGACTTCTGGCCAGCAGATGTTGCAATTGTGATCAGCAGCAGCAGTAAAGGTGCCAGAAGGGATTCCTTATGCAGCCTTTGTTTCTGAGCACAGATCTGCACGTGGCTGGGAACAAGTCCCGAAACCAAAATAACCTCTCGCTCCGAGGCTGAGAAACCCAGCCAGTTTCTGTGGAGTCAGCACCACGTTGGGCCACCGATTATTGGGGTACTAACCCACCAAGAAATATATGCTAACTAAGGGTTTTTTTTTATTAAAAAGTTACTTACATAACAGGGATTGTTCCAGGGGAGGAGGAAAAAGAAGGAGATGGACGGAGAAGCAGAGAGCTTGAATGATCCGCACCGCAGTGCTAGAGCAGTCCCACCCGGATGGTCCTTCCTACCCCACACCACTCATCCAGTAATGCACGCTTACTTCTGTCTTCTGGCACGGCAGGCACTCTTTTGTCGTTTCCCCCTAGTAAATCACGCTCCGACCAGCTCAGCACTCCAGCACAGTTTTTCTGCATAGCTTCAGATTTCCTGCTACAAAAGACTTTTTATCAATGCATCCCTTTGCTCTCCCTCCCTTCCTGCTCCCAATCCCTTCTGATGAGCCTTCAGCATCCCTCCTCCCCATCCCCCATTCCCTCTCCCCAAAAGGGCAAGAAGCCCCAAGGTGGATCACCTCAGCATCCTGTCATGTCCAATTTCCAATTTCTAATGTCATGACTTGGTTAGGTGTTCCTTTGGAGAGAATGGGTTTCAAAGTACCAGTACAGGCACAAAAACACAGTCTGATCCCTCCCCTTGAGGATCCATATATTGCCCATGTCAGTGGACAATTGTCTATACTTGGAAGGCCTAGTTCCTTTTCTTGATTGTTTCCCAGTGGCTGTTCATAATTAAGTGATTTCCCCAGAGCTCCAGCTGGCCATCACTGTGGAAATTTTCCTCATAATCTCTATTCCTTTGTTCATAGAGACTCTTCTCCCCTGTTCTCACTTTGACCAGGAACTCAGTCCAGTGCTCTGCCATGTATCTCTGCCTCTACCTCTATTCACTGTTCGATGTAAGTTGTGTGATGGCACTTAAGGTGGTTATTCATTTGATTATAGGGGAAGTCCTGTCTAGGCAACAGCTTCACTATTGGTTGGAGACCTAGGCAGGGACATTCTGTGAGTTATTGGAGGTTTCCCTATCACCTGGTTTTTTTGTTTGTTTGTTTTTTGTTTTTGTTTTTGCCAACTCCACATTTGCTTCCTCTATTAAGATCCCCATCTCTTTTTTATTACTCCCTCTTTGCTGCTCCTCTCACTTACTCATCTCCTCTCATGATTTGTTAAGACACATTCTTGGTTGTTATGCTCCCAATTAGCTAAGGAGATCATCTCAATATTTGCTTCCTAGTTGAATCCTTGGATGTCTCTCTTAAGTTCCTTCTGACCCCAAGTTGCCCAGGGGTTGTGGTTAGGAGCTTGGGTGTTCTTTGCTTTTGGTCTTAAGTCTGCTAATGAGTGAGTACATCCCATGCTTATATTGCTAGGGCTGTGATACCTCCATCAGAAGAATATTCTACAAATCTATCCATTTGCCTGTAAATTTTAGGATGTATTTTTTTTCCTCTAAGTAGTAGTCCATTGTGTAGATGTACCACAGTTTGTTAATGCATTCTTCAGTTGAGGGGCAACTAGGTTGATTCTAGGTTCTTGCTATTATAAATATTGTAGAGAGCCGTATGCAGCCATGCCTTAAAAATGACACTGGATTCCTGCCTCCACCTCCCAGTCAGTGAGGTTCCTCAGTGGTAAACAACTCCATATATGGTTAAGGCTAAAGATGTGGCTTGCTTCCACGTACCTGGACCTATTGGCTGTGCCCACATGGCTCACTAGGATTGGCTGCCCAGAGGGTATTTAGCTATGAGTGTGCTTCCCCCCCCCCAGGTCAGAAGTCAGAAGTCAGAAGATTGTTAAAGGTTCCTGAATAAAACTGCTGAAAGAAGAGCCTGGCGTTGCATCTTCCTTGTTGGTGAGGTTGTATGCGACAAAATATTGCTGTTATGAATATAGTTGAGCTAATGCCTTTAGATTGTAAATGCATGTCCTTCGGGTATTTGCCCAATAGTGGCATTGCTGGTTCTTTGAGGAGTTTAACTCCCAGTTTTCTGGGGAACCACAATACTGTATTCCAGAGTGGCTGTACAAGTTTACACTACCAAAAATGGAGGAATGTTGCCTCTGTTCCACATCCTCTCCAGCATAGGCTGTCACCTATGTCTCCTATGTCTATTATCTTAGCTATTCTGATAGGTGTAAGGTGGTATCTCAAAGTTGTTTTGATTTGCATTTCTCTGATGGCTAAAGATATTGAACAATTTTTCATGTGTCATTTCAGCCAAAAACTCTGCAGAGAATTCCTTTTTTATTTCTGAACCACATTTTTTTAATTAGGTTATTTATGATTTTGGGCTCTAGTTTCTTGAGTTCTATATAGATTTTAGAAATCAGTCCTCTGTTAGTTGGAGGGTTGGTGAAAATCTTTTCCCATTCTGTAGGGTCTCATTTTGTCTTATTGACTGTGGCCTTGGACTTACAGAAGGTTCTCAATTTTAAAATATTTCACTTATTGTTTTACTTAGTTTCTGTGCTACTGGTGTTATATTTAGAAACTGCCAATTAATTCGAGGGTATTTTCCTCTTTCTTTTCTATCTATCAAGTTCAGTGTGGCTGGGTTTATGTTGAGGTCTTTGATCCAGTGGGATTTGAGTTTTATGCAGGGGGATAGGTTTGGATCTATTTTACATTCTTCTACATACTTCCATCTAGCTATGAATACACCATTTGTTGAAGATTCTTTATTCCATTGTAAATTTTTGCCTTCTTTGTCAAAATTAGGTGGTCCTAAGTATCTGGGTAAATGTCGGGGCCTTTGATTTTATTCCATTGGTCTACAAGTCATTTTTATGCCAGTAATAGGTGGTTTTCATCACTATAGTTCTATAGTACAGCTTGAAGTCAGGGCTGCTGATGCCTCCTGAAGTTCTTTTTTTGAGGAAGATTGTTTTGGCTATCCTGGGTGTCCTGTTATTTCATGAAGTTGAGTATTGTTCTCTCAGGTCTGTAAAAAATTATGTTGTTATTTTGATGGGTATTGCATTGAATCAGCACATTGCTTTTGGTAAAATTGACATTTTTTACTATGTTGATCCTATCTATCCAGGAACGTGGGAGATCTTTCCATTTTCTAATATTCTCTTCAATTTCTTTCTTCAGGTATTTAAAGTTTTTGTCAAACAGATCTGATACTTCTTTGGTTATAGTTACCCCAAGGTATTTAATGCTATTTGCATCTATTATAAATGGTGAAGTTTTCTTTTGTCTTTGACAGCCCTTTTATTTTTAGTTTTTAGGAGGAGTTTTTTTTTTTAATTAACCTTGTAACTTGCTACATTGCTAAATGTGTTTATCAGCTGCAGGACTTCCCTGGTAGAATTTTGAGGGTCATTTATACAGATCATCATATCATCTGCAAATAGAGATAATTTGACTTCTTCCTTTCCACTTTGTATCCCATTAATCTTCTTTTGTTCTCTTACTGCTATAGCTAGAACTAGTATATTGAATAGGTAAGAAGAGGGAGGACAGACTTGTCTTGTTCCTGATTTTAGTTTAATTTCTTTGAGTTTTTAATCCATTCAGTTTGATATTGGCTGTTGGCTTGTTGTATATCACATTTAATATATTTAAGTACTTTCCTAGTATTTCTGATTGCTCCAGGACTTTTATCATGAAAGAAGTTTGGATTTTGTCAAAGGCTTTATCTGCATCTAATGAGATTATCATGTAGATTTTCTTTCTTTCAGTTTGTTTATATAATGAATGACATTTACAGTCTTTTGTATGCTAAACCATCCCTGATTCTCTGGGATGAAACCTACTTGATGGTGATAGATGATTTTTTTGATATGTTTTTGAATTTGGTTTGCCAGAATTTTATTGATAATTTTTGCATCCATATACATGAGGCTGATTGGTCTATGATTCTCTTGCTTTGTTGCATCTTTGAGTAGCTTGGGTATCAGGTGATTGTGGCCTCACAGAAAAAGTTTAGCAATGTTCCTTCAGTTTCTATTCTATAGAACATTTTGAGAAGTATTAATATTAATTCTTACAATGTTTGATAGAATTCTGCAATGAAACCCTCTGGTCCTGGTTTTTTTTTTTTTTTTTTTTTTTCCTTACAAGACTTTTAGTAACAGCTTCAATTTCCTTTGCATTTATAGGACTATTTAGATCTTTAATCTGTTCTTGATTCAATTTTTGTAAGTGGTACCTGTCCAAAAAGCTGTCCATTTCTCTTAGGTTTTCCACTTCAGTAGAGTATAGATTTTCAAAGTATGATCTGATAATTCTCTGAGTTTTCTGAGTATTTGTTGTTATGCTTCCCTAGTTGTTTCAGATTTTGTTAACTTGGATACTCTACCACTCCTTTTGGGTTAGTTTGGATAAGGTTTTATTGACCTTTTTGACTTTCTCAAAAAAACAAAACTCTTTGATTCATTGATTCTCATTTTTCTTTTTGTTTCTATTGAATTGATTTTAACCCTCAGTTTGATTATCTCCTGCCCTCTACTCTTTCTAGGTGAGTGTCATGCCTATCTCACGGGCAAGGAAGACACAACACCAGATTCTTCTGCAGCAACTGACCAGGTCCGTTATTCAGCATGCACACTCTTCTTTCTTCTCTCTCCTTCTCCTCCCCCTCCCCCCTGGCTCTCGACTTAAAAGCTCTCCAGTGATCCACTCACTCCCTGCCATGTGGATGCTGCCCATTGGGCCATGCATGTGGATGCTCACTAGCTTGATTGCCTCAAGCCAAATAAGGAGCTATTCCCTAGGGAGCGCTCGCAGTTGGGGAAGGCAGAGGGCAGAAGCCGGTGCCATTTTAGGCTGTGGCTCAATCATAGCTCCTGACAGTTCCCCTTTATTTTTATTATTTAAATAAAGCAGGTTAGGGTAGAGGTCCATTCTCTGCTGTGCTATTGGAACATCATCCCAAGCTTCTCTTGGGGTGTCCCCCTCAAGAACATGAGACCAGTCCATACCCTATTTTCACAGAGGTGGGAAATTCAGGGCAACAACCCACATGCAAATGAACATACCCTCCTCGAGCTCCCCAAAATATCAAGAGGTAACCTGACTGCAATGCATAGCCTAGCAACCTGCAAAAATATGGTGGCTAATGTTTTAGGGTAGCCAGCCAAACTTGGGGGGACTGTCCTTCCTCAATGGCAGTAAAGGCTTGCACCAGTAAAGCCGCATTCTGGCGCTGCTGAACCCTCATGCAACAAGCACACCACATGCAAAGAAGGAATATCAACACCATAAAGCCAGCCATCAAGCCTATTCCTGCCCACTCTTTAAGATGGTCCACAGCAGCAGAAATCCAAGAGGCCAGCCCTTCCGCTAGTTCAGGATCTACCCTGGTTGAATTCACAGATACGATGGCCATTCTCAATTGAGTCATCAGCACTTCGAACTCTCCAGTCTATTTCCCTAATAAAAAACTAGATAATTGTTTAGACAAATTTGCAGCATGAGTAAAATTCTCATATTGAATACTGGTGACACATAAGCCAGACAACTTCCATTCGCACCCAAGCTGAGCAAGCTGCCAAAAACATCTATCTGTTCTTGAACTAAATCAATTCTCTGATTAACAACCATCAGGCCTCCCTTTAATTGGGAATTAATATTCTCTTGGACAGCTAAAGCCTTGGTGGTCATGGTAGACAAATCATTTAAGGTATGTGCGGTTTGTATTGTATGGCTCATGGCAATGGCTGCAGTAGTGGCTCCTCCAGCAGCCGCAGCAATGGCTATAACAATGGCTGTCATGATGCCAAAATCTCTCTTTTGTCTAAATAATGTCATGGAGCCAGGGGTTATTACTGGCACAGGAATCCATCGTGGCACACATGAGACCAGGGCAAACGTATAACTTTGAGCATTCCAGCACTGTGCATAATAGCAGGAATAAGTGCAATTCTTAAAGCCACTCTTACTAGCAACAAACACAAAAGGAGGATATACACATACAGGAATAGGGTCAAAGTACTTTGTCTCCATAATGGTCGCATGCATCTTGGTGCATGAGTTGGTGGCATTAACTATTACTGATGCATCTGCATCTTCTCAGGTGGTCCAATTGTATAAGCATGTAACATTATGCCTACCAACAGCTCCTCCCAGCAAGAGCCCCAATGGTTCTATATTAGAGCAACTCCCATTAACCCCACATAGCATCCAATTATCAAAGGGGTTTCCGTGGGGGTCTTGTTGAAATAAGCCTTGATAAGTTCTATTAAGTCCAGTAACATTGGGGGAGAAGGTAAAAAGCCGATGTTTATCAACCCAAGTTACCATATGTGACTGACACCCTGTGCACGGCCATCGTACATTAGGTTCAAGTACTCCTAAGCAATAAGGAGCCCATTTAGGCTGTTGCATGGTAGGGAAACTGGCATCACTTTCTTCTGGCCAGGTGGCATTCAACCAGTGGGCACGATCATATGGAGGATTGGATAAAAATGTATAATTGTAAGTATTCGTAGACACTTCGCTATGTCTGGTCACCCCATGAAATTTTTAACCCCCACCATCCTGCAGTATGCCTTACCAAATTTATATAATCAAAATCATTTTTATCAATGCTAAAGCAAAGCACCCCTTTGAGGGAAAAGTTGGTCTGTCCTGCTACAGGAGACACTTCTCCATCATAAGGCAAGTAAGGAAGATCTACATCTTTACCAGTGGTAAAAAACCTAGGAAACACTGGTGCTGAATGCTTCACCAGCATTGGAAGTGGGAATGCCGATAGGATACCCCATCGGATCTGGTTTTGCTTGACCTTCTGCCTTGCTTGGGCAAGGCTCTGTGACTACAGCATCATCAGGAGGATCCGCAACAGGACCATCTTCTTTGACTCTTCTGGTTCTGGAACCCACACTGGGTCTTGAGCTTCCTGGGGAAAAACACAAACAGACCCTTGTGCCCATACCAGCACGGGATCAGGTCCTTTCCAGTGACCTGTCAACACATCCATCCATTTAACTAGACAACTAATGCCACTGCCCAGGGCAGCATGTCTATCGGTCACACACTGTCCACATGAATTTACAGTCAAAAAATTAAGAGTAAAGAGAGCTAAAGAAAGTCTCTCCTTTGGGGTATAGCCAAGGCCTATTCCCACCTTTTGTTTAATTAGACATTCTTTGAGGGTGCGATGCACCCTTTCTACAATGCCTTGCCCTTGGGGGTTGTAGGGTAGGCCATGATTAAGGTGTATGCCCATCTGCGTGCAAAAGGTAGTGAACTGTTGTCCAGTGTAGCCTGGTCCATTATCAGTTTTTATTTGTGTAGGTTTACCCCAGGCTGCCCAGGCTTTGAGGCAATGAGCTATAACTTTGCGACCCTTTTCTCCACTCATGGCAGTAGCATGAAGAATCCCTGAACACGTATCTACTGATACATGAACATATTTTAGAGCTCCAAATTCAGGCCAATGAGTAACATCCATTTGCCAGACCTTAAGGGGGAGTAGCTCTCACGGGTTAACTCCCAAAGATGGTGGGTGGTGGAATTGCACACACTGAGGGCAATCAACCACAATTTGTCTAGCATCTTGTCTGGACAGGTGAAACTTAGACAGCAAAGTCTTGGCATTAACATGATAGAGTTTGTGAAAATCTCAGGCCTGAGTACTGACAGCTACAGGAAATATCCACTTCTGTCTAGTGACTGCATCCACTAAGGCATTTCCCTCACTTAAGTGACCAGGCAACTTTGTATGAGCCCTTATATGTTGTGGAAAAAATCTTTGAGAGTGGTGTCTAATAAGTTTTTGCAATTGGGAAAATAGACAGGCTACAGTACTGGATGGTTTTATGGGGCCTGCAACTTCAAGAATCTTCAAGGCATTTATAACATAAATCGAATCAGAAATCAAATTAAATGCACAGGAGAGGGTTGTAAAGACTTCTAGCACTATCTGTAATTTGTTACTTGAGGGGTCCCTGGAGCAAATTTGCATTGGACTACTGGCTGGCCAACGACCAGATATGCTCCCACTCTGTTCTTGGAGCCATCTGTAAATATGTTAATGGCATCAGGAAGAGGTGTGGTAGCTGTTACCTTTGGAAAAACAATGGGATGTTCTTTAAAGAATGTCATTAAGGGGTGCTTTGGGTAATGATTATCAAGTTTTCCAGGAAAGGAGCATCTAAGAATGGCCCAATCATCAATGGTAGTACACAACACTAAAACTTGTGCTGCAGTGTAAGGTGTTACAATGGTTTCAGGACTTCTGCCAAAAAACTGTAAGGTTTGTTGTAAGCCAAGTTGGGCCAGTTGAGCAATGGTTATAGGATAATGCTCAATGCTCTTTCCAGGGGATACTTTAGGATGAATCCATAACAAGGGTCCTGGCTGCCACAACACTCCTGTAGGTTGTCTGTAGGTAAAATGCATAGCAGCAGCTCCTGATCTTCCTGTATGCATTGTAGGTAAGCCTGTTGTAGTCTATCTTCTACTAATTGTAGTGCCTGGTGCACTTCTTTGGTCATATATCTAGGTGAATCTAGGCCACTATCCCCTTTAAGCACATCATATAAGGGTTTTAATTCATAATTTGCTAGCTTTAGATAGCTCCTAATCCAATTCATATCTCCTAATAATCTTTGATAATCATTCAATGTCTTTAAATTGTCTTTTCTGATTTCTAACTTTTGTGGATAAACCGATTGAGGGGTCACTTTAGCCCCCAAATACTCAACAACCTGAGTCATCTGCACATTTTCTGGGGCAATACATAGCCTCCAAGACCTTAATGTCTTTTCTAATGCTCTGTAAGACTCTTTTAACCATAACTCATTTTATCCTGCAAACAGTATATTGTCCATATAATGGACACAGCGTATTTTTGGGAAAGCCGCTCATATAGGTTCCAAAGCATGGCCTACAAACAACTGGCACATGGTTGGGCTGTTAGCCATGCCCTGGGACAGCACTACCCACTCAAACTGTTGGTCCAGCTCCTCATGATTACATGAGGAAATGGTAAAGGCAAATCTCTTCTTATCTTTTGAATTCAAAAGAATGGAGAAAAAGCAATCCTTTATGTCTATTGTTATAACATGCCATTGTGAAGGCAAGGCAGTCAGCAAGGGAAGCCCCCACTGCACAGGATCCATTAGCTGCATCTGATTATTTATTGCTCTCAAGTCATGCAGAAATCTCCATTTTCCTGATTTCTTCCTAATCACAAATATAGGAGTATTCCATGGTGACGTGGATGGCACAATATGTCCTTGTGCCAAATGTTCCTAGACTAGTTCTTGAGCAACTTTTAATTTTTCTAGGGATAGGAGCCACTGAGGGACCCATACAGGTTTCTCAGTCTTCCAAGTAATGGGAATACCATCCTCAGTGCCCCTAGGAAAAACCCAGGCCTTGTCTTGGTGGTCTCTGCTGAGTTGATACAGGGCTTGCTCTGTCTTGTAAGAGTTTACTCAATCCATACTGAGGGTGAAAGTCCATATCTGCCATTATTTTTTGGGAGGTTTGGGAATACTCATTACTCAACCTAAACCCCATGTCTTTCAGCAAATCTCTTCCCCATAGGGTAACAGGCAATTCTAGCACATATGGTTGAATAGTGCCCTTTTGGCCTTCATCGTTGGTCTAATTCAATAATTGTGCACTAACATCCAGTGCCCTAGCATATCCTAGGCCTTGCAGTGTCTGGGAAGAGGCTTGAATAGGCCATCCTGATGGCCAGTATTTTTTAGCTATTATGCTTTTGTCTGCACCTGTATCTAGCAGTCCCAGGATTCTTTTACTGCCCATGGTCAAGGTGATCATAGGTCGATCATCCATTTCTAGTGACAGGCATGTTAAATTGTTACCAGTGGATCCGAATCCTTTTATCCCCCATTTCTGTTGGTTGCTGCAAATTGAGCATGGAGACTAGGCAGAATCAATAATTGTGTAATCCTGTCTCCAGGGGAAATGGGGAAAATACCTTTTTGAGACTCAAACATAATCTTTACTATGCCTGTATAATCAGGGTCAATAACTCCAGGATGCACCTTAAGACCCTTAAGAGCCGTGGAAGATCACCCTATGAGCAATCCCATGGTTCCAGGGTTTAACGGCCCTTTGAAATGTGAGTCCACCAACTGTACACCCATCCAAGGTGTTAATACGAGTCTGGTGGTGGCACAGAGGTCCAATCCAGCTGACCTGGCAGTGGCTCTCCAAGGTCGTTGGGGTGGCGGAGTGTTGGCCACTGCTCCATGGTTGGGCTGGTATTCTGATTCTCTATTGCCCCATATATTTGTGGTCCCTGAGGTCAGGAGCCCTACCTCCCATTTTTTGACTGTGTATTACTTGGCTGTGTTAGGGGTTGACCATTAATGTCTTTCACTGATCTACATTCATTGGCCCAATGCTTGCTTTTTTACAGCGAGGGCAAAGGCCTGGCTGTGCGATTGCCCCATGTCCTGGCAGAGGCGGGGCACTACGATTAGGTCAATCCCTTTTCAAATGGCCTTGTCTTCCACAGGCAAAGCATGCCCCAGTTCCCTTGTCCTTTTCCTTCTTGTTACTGTTAAGCTGCATTACAGTGGCAGCCAGCCCTGCATTAGAAAGAAGTCCCCCTAGCTCCCTACAACACTTCATCCATACCTCTAAAGGTCTGTGCCTGTATGGTGTGATGGCTGCCCTGCAGTGTTTGGTACATTGCTCATAAATCAACTGCTTAATCAGAGGCATGGTGGTTTCAGCATCCCCAAACATTCTTTCTGCTGCTTCCACCATTCTAGCCACAAAGTCTGAGAAGGGCTCGGTGGTCCCTTGAGTGATTTTGGTTAAATTACCACTCACTTCCCCTCTATTAGGCAATGCTTGCCCATGCCCTTATGGCTATCTTATTAATTTGTTCATAAACCAGGATCGGGTAACCTATCTGGGCATGAGCAAAGCGACTGGTCCCTAGTAACATGTTCTGGTCCCAGGCAGCTTTCCCTGCTGCACAGTTGACTGCTGCTTCCTCCCCCACAAATTCAGTCAGGAATGATTTCCAGTCTAAATACTGCCCAGGATTGAGACACCCTTTTGCTAAGCTACTCCAGTCACTAGGCATCATGGCAGATCTACTCAATGCCTCAACCTGTGCTACTGTAAAAGACGCAGTAGTACCATAAGTGCAGACAGACTCTGCCAGGGATTTTACTGTCTTAAAATCTAAAAGCAAGTGATACTTTTGCCCCTAGTTATCTTGAAAAACTGGAAAAGCCAGCAGCATGCTAGGGCGCAGCTCATGCTGGACTCTCTTCCACACTTTTGTGTTGTCTGGTGGCTTAGAACAGATGCCCCCACCAGACAGGCAATCCAGAGGAGGGCAATAGGTGTAGTAGGGGAAACAAATCGTTGACTTCCCCTTTTTAGTTTCTTTTCCTTACAGCCTCTCCCTTTTATTCTCCCTTTCTGTTCAGGCTCAGAGTCTGAAATCGATCTTTCCTCTGAGCACTGGAAAACAGACTCATCAGGGGACTCTAAGCAGAGTTCTTCTAGGGAAGGCAATGGTGGATACAATCTTCCTACGGACCCCTCGGCTGTTAGGGACCCTCTTTCGGATCGCTCTTCTTTAAGCTTCTCTAATTCCCTCGCCCCTTCCTCTATCAAATCTTTGCCCATAGCATCATCTAGGCATTCATGCACCAGGGACCAGATGGGTATAATACACATCGCCAGCTCTCTAGCCTTGTGTGCCCTAATCAAATCCTTTCCTAGCTTTTCCCATGCTGTGCTTATAAGTGAACTACTAATCAAAAACCAAGGAGTGCAGTGATCTACTCCATATAAAAAGGTTTTTAAATTTTTTGATTTAACATTCACACCGTTACTCTTCAACAGCTCTTTCAAAGCTGTGACAATCGGGTGAGAGGAATTTACACCCATATCCTTGCCTATTTTTTTAACACTTTTATTTATTTATTTGCCTTGGTGTTTGCCTGAAACTGAAACTACAGACAGCTGTGAGCTGCCATGTGGGTGTTGGGAATCGAACCCGGGTCCTCTGGAAGAGCAGATGGTGCTCTTAACCACTGAGCCATCTCTCCAGCCCCATCCTTGCCTATTTAAAACCCTTTATATCTTTTTTTTTCAAACAACCCCAAAATACCAACGGGTTAGATCCACTTGTCAGCAGACGTCCCGTTCTCTGCTTTTTTCTACAAGCAGAGTTTTCCTGCTTAATGAAGGTCCCACTATTTTCCTGAGACTTACCAGTTAACCCCCCTGATTACTGCAGTTCTGAATCCTTCACGGGACATTCCCAGGTTTTGGCACCACTTGTCACGCCCACCTTGCCGGCAGGGAAGATGCAACACCAGATTCTTCTGCAGCAAATGACCAGGTCCTTTATTCAGCATGTACACTCTTCTTTCTTCTCTCCCCTTCTCCTCCCCCTTCCGCCTGGCTCTCTACTTAAAAGCTCTCCAGTGATCCTCTCACTCCATGCCATGTAGATGCTGCCCATTGGGCCATGCATGTGGGCGCTCACTTGCGTGATCGCCTTACGGCAAATAAGGAGTTGTTCCCTAGGGAGCACTCACCGTCGGGGAAGGCGGAGGGTGGAAGCCTGTGCCATTTTAGGCTGCGGCTCGATCGCAGCTCCCGAACAGGTGAGTTTGCTTATAATTGTTCTAAAACCTTCAGCCCTGCAGTTAGGTCTTTTCTGTGTGATTTCTCTAGTTTTTTCATATAGGCAGTTAGTGCTATGAATTTTCCTCTTAAGACTGCTTTCGACTTTGAAATTCAGACTCCATCCTGAGGTGAGCAGGTTGCAGAGCCTGATCTCCCATCACTCTCGCCCATCTGGAAAGTTGCATTCTGAGACCAAGGTCAATCTGTAGAGACTGATACATACTCTCCTTAGCAGACAGGACCAGGGTTTGGCTGTGAGGGACTCCTTCAGCCACACATAAAAGAGGGGACATTGCAGGGCCAGCCCCACCTCCTGGGCAAACTGTATCATCAAAGCAGGACTGAAGCTTTGAAATTCAGACCCCTGTCCAAAGCAGAGTCAGAGACTGAGCAGACCCCTTGCTCAGAGTAGACAGGAGACAAACAAGCCCTCTTGCCACAACTGACTATGAGCTGTCTAATTGTGAACCACAGTAGCCATGGGCAGGGGACAGTGCAAAAATACATATAATAATATAAAGAACAAAAAGGCAACTCCAGAGGATACTGGTTGTTCTACAATTGCAAGATATGAACAGAGCAAAGAAGAGGAAACAACACCAAAAGCACCTTTATGAAGATTATTGAAGCCTTCAAAGAAGTTATAAAAAATTCACTTAAAGAAATAGAAGAAAATAGAAACAAAACATTGGGAGAGATGAACAAATCCTTGAAAGAAAACAGAGAAAAGGCAAGCCAAAAAATGAAAGAAACATTCCAGGAAATAAAAACTGAAATAGAAGCAATATAAAAGGCAAAAAATGAAGCAAAGATGGAAATAGAAAATCTGAAGAAAAGAGCTGGAACTGCAGATTCAAGCATAACCAACAGAATCCAAGAGATGGGAGAGAGAAACTCTGAAGTGGAAGACTCAGTAGCAGAAATACATACATCAGTCAAAGAAAATACTAAAGCAAAAACAGCCATAACACAAAATGATCAGGAAATCTGTGACACCATGAAAAGACCTAACCTGATTATAACAGGAATAAAAGAAGGAGAATAACAGTTCAAAGGGAAAGATTATGTGTTCAACAAAATCATAGTGGAAAACTTTACTAACTTATAGAAGGGAAAGCCAATAAAGGTACAAGAAGCTTACAGAACACTAAATAGATATGACTCCCCCAAAAGTTCATTCACCACATAACAATCAAGTCAGAAAACATACAGAACAAAGAAAAAATTTAATAGCTACAAAAGAAGGACCAACTTCCCTATAAATGCAGACACATCAGAACAACACCTGATTATTAAATGGAAATAATGAAATCAATGAGGGTTTGATCAGAAGTTATACAGACACTAAAAGAGCATGGCTGCCAACCTAGAATACTGTACCCAGCGAAGTCATCAATAACCATAGATGGAGTAAACAAGATATTTCAGGACAAAATCAAACTGAAACAATACCTATCTACTTGTCCAGCACTACAGAAATTATGAGAGGTAAAGCTCCAACCTAAGGAAACCAGATACACCTATGAAACCAAAATAATCAATAACCCCACAGAAGAATACCCTAGAGAAGGGAAATACAAACAAGTTACCACCAAAAATAGCAGGAAATATCAATCAGTGGTCACTAACATCCCTTAATATCAATAGAATCAACTATCCTATAAAACAACACAAACTAACAAGATGGATACAACAACAGAAGCCATCTTTCTGTTGCCTACAAAAAACACACCTCAACCACAAAGACAGACACAGGCTCAGAGTAAAACGTTGGGAAAAGTTTTTACAGTCAAATGGTCCTAAGAAACAACCTGGGTTTTCCATTCTAATATCTAACAAAGTAGATTATAAGCTAAAATCAATAGAAAGGGACCAAGATGGTAACTACTTATTCATCTTAGAAAAAATTGTTCCTTAAGAGATTTCAATCCTGTATATTTGTGCTCCTAATATAAGGGCACATACCTATGTAAAAGAAACACTGCTAAAGTTCAAATCTCACATCAGTTTTCACACCCTAATAGTGGTAGTCTTCAATACCCCACTTTCACCCCTGGATAGGTCGACCAGATGGAGATTCAACAAAGAAATAAGGAGTCTAACAGAGGTTAGAATGCAAATGGATTTAATAGATATTTATAAAACTTTCTACCCCATGCAAAAGAATATACATATTTCTAATCTCCTTATGGATCTTTCTCTAAAATTTACCACATAATTGGTCATAAAGCAAATATCAACAGATACAAAAATATGGAAAATTCTCTTGTATCATATCGAACCACCAGGGCCTAAAGTTAGAGTTAAACAACATCAAAAATCACAGAAAGTCTAGCAACTCATGTAAACTAAATATCACTTAGCTGAACTACCTCTGGGTCAAGGAAGAAATTAAGAAAGAAATCAAAGACCTCCTAGAATTTAATAAAAATGAATCCACAACGTACCCAAACTTTTGGGACACAATGAAAGCAATATTTTTATTATTATTATTATTATTATTATTAACAAAGAAGTCACACTTTCTATCTTTGTATATCCTTATTCAAGGTCCCTTCCCCCTCCTACTATATCAGGCCATTCTTTCTCCATAACTCATCATCCCCTCCCTGGGCAGGCAGTAGGCAGTCTTAAGAGGAAAATTCATAGCACTGGATGCCTATATGAAAAGCCTAGAAAAAAATCACATTAAAGAACCAATAGCACAGCTAAGAGCCTTATAACAATTAGAAGCAAACACACATAGAAGTATTAGATGGCAGGAAATAATCAAACTCATAGCTAAAATTAATAACATTGTAACAAAAAGAACAATATAAAGAATCAATGCATTAAAGAGTTGATTCTTTGAGAATGTCAACAAGATAGATAAGCCCTTATTCAAACTAATCAAAAGCAGAAAGAGAGTATCCAAATAAACAAAATCAGAAATGAAAAATGGGACATAAAAACAGACCCCCAGGAAATCCAGAGAATTATCAGATCATACTTTCAAAAACCTATATTCACAAAAATGGATGACCCACAAGAAATGGACAGCTTTCTGGACAGGTACCATTTACCAAAATTAAATGAAAACCAGATCAATTACCTAAGAAGACCTATAACACCTAAAAAATTGAAGCTGTCAATAAAAGCCTCCCAATTAAATAAAGCTCAGGTTCAAATGGTTTCAGTGAATAATTCTACCAGACATTGAAGGAAGAATTACTACCATTATGCCTCAAACTATTTCACACAGGAGTAACTGATGGAATCTTGCCAAATTCCTTTTATGAGGCCAGAATTACTCTAACACCCAAGCCACTCAAAGACACAATAAAGAAGGAGAATTACAGACCAATTTCCCTCATGAATATTGATGCTTAAATTCTCAACCAAATTTTAGCAAAACTATATACAGCAATATATAAAAAATATCATATAAAAATATCATCCACTGTGATCAAGTAGGCTTCATCCCAGAAATGCAGGGATGATTCAACATACAAAAAACCATAAATGTCATCCATCATGAAAACAAATTAAAGGAAAAAAATCACACGATCATATCATTAGATGCTGAAAAGCCTTTGATAAAATCCAGAGGTGGTTCAGCTGAGTGATGTTTAGTTTCCAGGAGTTGGTAGGCTTAATTTGATTTTTGATGTTGTTGAACTCTAACTTTAGGCCTGGTGATCTGATATGCTGTAAGGGATTTTTTTTTTCATTATTTTGTATCTGTTGATATTTGCTTTATCACCAATTAGGTAAGGATATGTGTTGTTCTTTCAGAGAACTGATCCACACAGAAACTGACAGTCAGCATTAACTCTTGTTCTAGAGGATATAATAATGCCCTACCATGATCTCTGCAGGCTTCTGCACACCCATGTGGCACATATGCATTTTTAGGCAAAACACTCATATGCATACAAAACTGATATGCATACTAAAAATATTTATCAAATTTTCAAGTTAGAAGATGGAACTTGAGATAAACTAAATCAGTTTTTCTTAGCCATGATCATTTATATTTGGTTACAGAATATGTTATCCCATATCCCCTCTCTTTGTAGACAGAGCTCTTTTCATTGACACAATGCAAACAGTTCATTAAATTCATATGCTAATGCAAACCAAAGTTGTGTTTTATCTGAAAAGATTTCTATTAAACTCAAAAGTCAGGCTTTTCTAACAGATGATCTTAAATAATAAGCAAATATTTAGCTGTTGTTTAATATTTAATTTTGAAGCTATAACAATGTACTTATATTTTAGTAACTTCCTTTTGTTTCTATTTTTCTCAATCTTGTGGACATATTAAGATCACCAAGGGAAGTTTTGAAAAATCCTTAATCCATGCCACATTTTATTTTAAATAATATATTTTATTTGTCAAAAACATTATAAATTTATATGTTTTTATTAAAACTATCAACTATATTTCAATAATTTCTCTTAGTGTCCTCATCTCCACTCTCTAAAGGCTTCATGTTTTTTTTCATTGTAATTAGTAACTCCGTGGTCCCAATTAGTTCTGTCCAAATGTGTATGGTGTTAGAAGTATATATTGGATTTTGGGCAGCCAATGACAACTATATTCTTGAAGGAAAGTGACTCTTTATCCTACAGCAGCTATCAATTGCCAATAGCTATTCTGTTGAAGTCAAGATTTTGTAAACCTCTTTTCCATATATGCTAAAATTTTTATTACCCTAATCTTGTTTAGATAACCGCAACCACTGTGGGTTGATGTTTGTTACAAGTATGTCACATCCAGAAGTCAGCATTACACAACATCCCTCCTCACCTGCAGGTTCTTACATTCTTTCTACCTCATATTTCTTAATCTTTATTTTGTAAGATACATTTTATATATATACATATATATATATATACATATGTATATGTATATGTAGTTGAGATAAAAATATTCTGCATAGTTAAGAAGTGATGATCCATTTCCCAGAAAATATAGATTACTAAATGAAAATTTTACTATCGGGCACAGGAAACTACCTTATGAGTCAAAGTGTCTTTAGAGGTACCAATAATAATACAGGTTATTGCTACTGGTCTGTTGCATGATGTAATGAGATGACATAAACCTGTTTCTGGAGAAAGCACTTATTTTATGTAAACAAAAAGTAAGTACTAGCTAACCAGAAGACTATCCCTCTGCTGGAAAACATACACAATGCCAAAAGGTCTGATATAGGTTACTTGGGGAAAAAATACATCCATTGTCTTACTCAGTACTGGACCCAGTTTGCTACAATGTCCTACTACCAGGGAAGATGTGTCCACAGGTATAATGGTAGCATGATAAGTATGGGGACATCAAACTGCATTCTGATAGTAGAAGTTGATACTATACATTTGATCTTGGCCAAAATGCTTTAGCTATAAATAATCAACCACATTCTAACTGGTTATGAATCTGCACTATGGGAGAAATTTAATGTTTGGTACTGTAAGCCTGGTCAAAAGCACATGACTGGGAAAATTAGAGGCTCTAGAGGAACCTGTTAAGGTTCTTTGCTAAATGGTTGTGCTATTAAAGTGTTCTACAAATATTGTTTATACTCAAAGATTTATTTTCCACTCAATAGTGGTGAGAGTATCTTCTTTTTGCATTGAGTAATAGTTAATGTGCGCTTATAACAGCTCAAAATGCAGAAAATAAGTGACTATAAATGCTCAGTCATAGATGGGACATCTATATCAACTTTTACCCCTGATAAAATTTTAGATACTACTCTCTTTTTATGACACTTAAACTTTAACACTTTCAACAGAAATCCATATGAAAAGTTGCAAATAATTTTGACATTATTATTTGTGAAAATATTTTCAAGATAATTTAAATAGTTTTAGGTATGTATAGACAAAATATTTGTGAAAATATGTGTAACAATACTAAAGTAATTTTCATTAATATTTAGAAAAAACAATATCATTATTAGTCCATACTTAACATCTTATTCTCCATCACATGCTAAACTAACAGTTTTGTACAACAAATTATATTCTATTAAAAAGCAAATAATCCAAAATTATTTTAAATAAAGAGTATTATATCTCTTGAATGAAGAATAATATCTTCTTGATAGTTTTTTCTTTCTTTTGTATCCATAGAAAAGTAAGATCATGTGAATATCAGTAAGACAATCATTCCCTAAAACAAACTCTTAGAAGTTAAGAAGTGATCTACATAACTACTCTATATCTTTTTATTATCTCAGAATTTAAAAGCAATACACAGGAACATCTAAGAATTGATAGTATAAAATTTTGCATTCTACAGTGAGAGAACCTGTTAGTTACAGAAAAAGGAATTAAACATTGTGTCATTTAGAAGTTTTTGCAATTAAAAGTTTTATTCCTAAAGGAGCTACAAGACAATTAAATGAAATGCTAACAACAAATTAAATGCTTTATAGGTCAGTCATCCCATTAGGTCTCTTTAGGGAAGCTGTTTTCATATAAAGCATGCCATAACCTATTTGCATAATGATCCTATCTTAACTATTCCTTCTGCTCTTTTATGCCATGTTATTTATCCTGCTGCATGGCTGATATCATAGAGATGTAAAGGATGTAAAAGCGGCTATTTAAGGCAAATAAAATTTGCAAAATTTAGGCATAACAAACTAAGCATATTAAATCTGACAGTGAATATTTAAAAAGCATAGATATGATTTGGAATAAAATACTTAGAATATTTATTCTCATGTAATGATAACAATAGAAAGGTAAAGTGATAATATAATTATGTACAGAGAAAACAAAAACAAAGCAAACTAAATAACAAAATAACCTTCTTATGGAAGAAATTTGTATTTGAGTGCCCAAATTTTAGCATCATTCACGTACACAGTCTGAATGAACTTTGCATTCTTTCGTTCATCATTTTGATTTGTATGCATACTCTGGATACACACACACACACACACACACACACACATGCAATACAGCATTTGCAAGCATATTATGAATCTTGGGGCACATTATGTTATACACGTGTGTGTGTGTGTGTGTGTGTGTGTGTGAGTGAGTGTGTGTATGTATCCAGAGTTTTAGAGCTTTAAGCATAAACAAAATATTTCTTGAAGCAAGGTTAACACCCTTAAACTAACTTTCATTAATAGAAAAAATATTCTTATCATTACTAGACTCACATAGCTAACATTTTTTTTACTGAATTCTATATGAGATTACTTTTTCTTAGTAGTTTAAGTTATTTTTCCATGTGGTAGAATATATGCACCATGTGTTTATGTATGTTGCATGGTGTGTGTAAAGATCTTTCTTTGGCCCTCTGACTCCCCGTTACTTACAAATTACAAAAGAATTCAGATGAGATTGAGAGTATAGCATAGCATGTAAGAAGAGTTTATTTCAGAGTACAGGAAAATACAAACACAAGGGATAAAAGTTAGAAATGTCCAAAGGGGCCATTTCAAACTGGTGAGAATGGAAAATAGTCAAATATGGCATTGTATTGGTTTAATTTTGGGAGGATTGATCATATTTCTAAGTTTCTGGAATAGACAACTTTTCTGAGGATTATTTTTATTTGTTTATTTGAATGAAAAGTCCATTTGTTTTGGGTCTCAAGAGAGGAGCAGACAGTGTAGCTTTGTTCTTTGTCACAAAGAATCATGTAAAATAGGAATCTTAGCAGTTTTAAGACTACCAGAATCAGGTTTATTAACTAATATAGTTATTAATTAATGACATTTCAGGAAATTCATGATGTTCCATTTTTCCTCATGTCTAGAGACATATATCATATAGCATTCCTTTAAGTTATGAGACATCTACATTTTTAGTCCTTGGTTAGCAAGGTGTTGATCATCCAGGAAGGGCCCAGACCTAAGATTTTCTTATCTTTATAATATCAAGGTGGGTATACATCACACACACACACAGACATATATGATATAGGTTATAATATATTTATATATTTACTTATATAACCATACTTTATACTAACTCATTCTGAATGAGGAAATATTTAACTAAATATTAATTTGCTCTGTTTTTTATTTATTTTATTTTTATGATCCAAATCTTTTATTTACCAAATTATATGAGAAATATTGACCCAAAGACAAAATTAACCAAAATAGAAAACTCTTTGGTTGATATTTAAAAAATTTATTTTTTCTTGAGGCTAGAAAGATGTCTTAGTGGCTAGAAAAGCATACGGGTCTTAGAGATGATCCAAAATCAGTTTTCCAAAATTTAATATTGAGCAACTTTCAACTTCAGAGTGCCTTAAACTTAACATTTTCTTCTGACCTTGGAAGGCACCTGCCCTCATGTTCACATACTCAAACACACACAAACACATAAGTTAAGAAATGAAACAAAAATGCAGGAACAAAATTGTTATAATCAGAATATATACTTTGTAAAGGACATTCATAAATCAGTTTTATTCTGATTTATATTGAGGTTCCACTTATATAATAGTATTTTAGAAGTTATGCTATCTTGTATATTTTTGTCATTATTTCAATTGCTAGGTTTATTATTGAGCTAAACCTAAAATAATCTTCATTATAAATATTTCATATGCATTTTCAGTTAGTTGCTTAAACATTTAAGGACTAATTAAAAAGAAAACCTTAGGGTCAAAATTTAAGTGTTTTCTATTTAGCTAATCTTTTTTCACAAAACAAATTGGGAAAATGTTATTAACAAGTTCATTGTACTGTTTAATTTTGGGTATCTATTTGACTGGGCTTAGAGGGCTTAAGTCTTTATTCAAAACTTCCATTGAGCATCTATGTGGATGAATATGGGTGAGATTATCATGTGAATTGATAGATTCTCTTTCTAATGCAGGTTGTGGTCATTACAGAAGAAGATCTAAATAAAGTCTGTCTCTTCCAAAAATAGAATATATATCTTCTCACTATTTGAAGTGATACATAGACCCTTTTCATTTCCTTTAAATAAAAAAGGCTCATTAAAAACTTGAGGCTTCTTGAGTCCATTGGACTAGAGACTATAGTGTCAGTTCTTCCAGTCTATTATAGAGCCGAAAATGTGTCAATGCTCAAAATTACATGAGTGAAATACTTATAATATATATTTTCTCTATATATAAAGAAAAGAGACATCACGTTGGTTGTATTTATGTGAATATCTCTTTCTATTATAAAGATATAAAAATTATATGTAAAATATTTACACAAGTATGGCTTCCTGCAGTTCATTTTCTCCATTATCTGATGTATATTCATTTAGGAATCAAATAATTAATGAGGTATAGTTGGAACAAATACAGTTTTGATTTTAATATTTTACCATCACTTTTCTTTCTGATTAAAGAAGCTATCATTTTAATTACATAAATGTCTCTTTTTCATTCTAAGGATATTCAAATTAGATTGGAAATTTCAAAGAGCAACTATTTCTATACTCAGGATATGACTTACAAGGAGTATTATCTTGGTATGAAAATCAGATAAGAAAGCAAGAAAGATTGGCACATAAGTTGGTATTCAGGGCCTTAGTTTTCTTTTATGTTTGATAGAACCTTTGTATACATTTTTGCTGGAATATCCTAGCATTTTAAATTTAATGTTATCAATAGTGTATTTGCCCAGTAGTGGTATTGCTGGATGCTTGGGGAGATAGATTCCCAGTTTTCTGAGAAACTGCCATACTGCATTTCAGAGTGGCTGAACAAGCTTACACTCCCACCAACAATGGAGGAGTTCACTTTGCTCCGCAATCTCTCCAGCATAGGCTGTCAACTGTATCTTTTAACTTAGCCAATCTGACAGGTGTAAGGTGATATCTCAAAGTTGTTTTAATTTGCATTTCTCTGATCAACTATGTTCATAGCAGCATTATTTGTAATAGCAAGACCCTGGAAAGAACCTAGATGTCCCTCAGCTGAAGAATGGATTAATAAACTGTGGTACATCTACACAATGGAGTAATATTCAGCAGTAAGAAAAAAATGATATCCTAAAATTTGCAGGCCAATGGATGGATTTAGATAATACCCTCCTGAGTGAGGTATCACAAACCCAGAAAGCTAAGCAGGGGATATACTTACTCATTAGTGGACTCTAAACGAAAAAGCAAAAAGCAAAGCATGTCCAAGTTGCAAACCACAAACACTGAACAGCTTGGGATCTGAAACACCTTGGACTGGCACCTTGGATCCCACTCCCTCTAGTGGAACACCTGAGCCAGTCTTGATGTTGTTGTAAGAAAGTGAATCTGCCTGGAGTAGATGCTGAACTAAGCCACCTTGGGACCTTGGGAGCTCCTGCCCTTGCTGGGGAGGAGATAGGGAGATGTGGAGAAGAGAGAGTGACTGAGAGGGGGCGGGAAGGGGAAGGAAAAACATGGATAAAACATATGACTTTATTCACAATAATACAAAAATTAATGTTATAATTTTTGATGAACCCCCATGACAAAAAGAAACTTGGAGAGGAAAGGTTTTATTCATTCACAATTTCACAAAACAGTTCATCACCATAAGCAGTGAGAACAGGAACTGTATCAGTACAGGAACCTAGAGGTAGAAGCTAATGTAGTGGGCTTGGTGGGGTCCTGCTTACTGGCTTGCTTGAATTGTTTTGCTCAGCCTGCTTTTTTATAGAACCGAGGACCACCCACTCAGTGAAAGCACCACTCCCAAAGGGATAGGACATCCCTCTTCAATAGCTAATTAGAATATACCCTACAAGCTTGCCTATACACTGATCTTATATATAAATATTATTAATTGATGTTTCCTTCTCTCAAATGAATTAAGTTGCTGTCAAGGTGACATAGAATTTATCCAGCACATCACCATAATAAGATTATCACTGGGCAACTAATTTAATATGAAGCTTAAGGAAATCATACATATTTTACTAACCACTTAACTTTAATTACAATATTTAAATATTTAAATATCTTGTTTATGTACATTCCATTACTTTTTAGCCCAGCTTACAAATGTAAGGATTGGTTAGGATTAACAAATTATTGAATGTTGGCAGAAAGTTTTTTATTAATTTTTATATTATTTTCAATTTAGTAACTTATTCAGAAAAATTATGTAACTCAGTTTGAGTAACTTTTTAGCTCATTTTTAATTTGTGATGATCAATAAATGAGAACAGATAAGAGTTTCAATAAAACATGAAAAGAGTACAAGACTGAAATATTTGTAGAGAAGGAGCATAAAGAGAAAGTGACATAATTAAATAATATCACTTTAATGGCTAGGTATGAAAATTGATCAAATTCATGTATTACATCTGTTTGGTTCTTTTAGTTCCATTATATGTATAAAAAGAAAAGGAAGATATAGCAAAAGATAGCTAATGACTAAAGTTCAACATTCATTTTATTCAATCATGTGATCATTCAGAAGTTAAACAATTAAAAGAAAATTATTACTATATATAAATTTGCACTTATAATAGTCATACTTTAAAAATAATACATTAATTTTTGCAGATTCCTTAGATGACCCAGAAGATGGACTTCACTCAACATGGTAAGGGAATAAAGAAACACAGGTTCACAGTGAGACAGAAATGCTAGGATCAGGTAGACTGGGCTTTCCAATAGAGAAACTCCAACATTCTGGAAGCTCAGCATTGAATTATATGGAGTTACAAAGGGAAGCAGGCTTACTTCATACTGAAGCAAACTTAGCAAGTAGATAGGATTTCTACATTCAGATCAAAGAAGCAGACATTATATAGCTTCACCAGGAGTTAGGTTTAATTAATCTCAGTAGGAGCAGTCTCTGTTAGGGTATGCTCTTCAGATCATAAGCATACAGGAGAAAAAAAAGCTAAGGTGGAAATTTTCTTTGAAAAACTATTAATGCTCACACCCAGACCATTGAAGGCGTTGGCATTTCCCTCCAAGCCTGTTGTGGTAGGGTTGTGGAAGCTGAGTATGTGTGTGTATGTGTGTGTGTGTGTGTGTGTGTGTGTGTGTGTGTGTGTGTGATATGTTGCTATTTCCTTCTGGGTCTGAGACTATGTTTTTTGACATGTCAGTTCCTAAGTCAACAGCATGTCTTCACTGAGGACCTCCCACACTCAGGGCTCCACCTGTTCATAATAAATATCAATAAGGCATACATTTTCATTATCATGCAATACAGATCTATAGATAGAAGAACTATGTTACAATTAAGTTTATGTAAGAGCCTTCAGTTGGGGACCATGCATGGGACCAAAGTAAGCCCTCTGAATGTGGATGTCAATTGGATGGCATGAGCAGTTTGTGGGACCTCTGGCAGTATAACTAGGTTTTATCTCTAGTACATGAACTGAGTTTTTGGAACCTATTCTCTATCAAGGGATACCTTGATCAGTCTTTATAGGGGGCATAGGGTAGGGGTGTTCTGCCTCAACTTGATATCCCAAACTGTGTTGACTTCCCATGGGAGGCCTTTGCCTCATTGAGTAGTGGTTGAGGGGAGGAGGAAACTTGGGGTGAGTGGGAGGAAGGGAGGGAAAGGGAAATGTCAACTGTGGTTGGTATGTAAAAACATCTTTGTTTTGTTTTGTTTATTTTTTCATATTTTATTATGAATAAAGTCACATTTTCTATCTGTGTATATCCTTATTTAAGATCCCTTCGCCCTCCCACCCTCTCCAGTCACTCTCTCTTCTCCACATCTCCCCATCTCCTCCCCAGCAAGGGCAGGAGGTCCCAAGGACCCAGTACTGCTCAGTTCAGCATCCACTCCGGGCAGATCTGCTTTCCTCACTCCAACATCAAGACTGGGTCAGGTGTTCTTCTGGAGGGAGTGGGTTCTAAGGTGCCAGTCCAAGGTCTTTCAGATCCCAAGCTGTTCAATGGTTGTGGTTTGCAGCTTGGACATGTTTTGCTTTTTGCTTTTTTGTTTAGAGTCCACTAATGAGTGAGTACATCCCCTGCTTATCTTCTGGGTTTGTGAGTCCTCGCTGAGGAGGATATTTTCCAAATGCATCCATTTGCCTACAAATTTTAGGATATCATTTTTCCTTACTGCCGAGTAGTACTCCACCTTTAAATAAAAAAGTTCAAAAAATATTTAAGAGTCTTACCTAGTCAAGAGGTATGCAAGAATAATTTTTTCTATGTAACTCATAAGGTTAATTATTTTATACATCCAAAGAATGCCCTCTGCAACACAGATGCAGAGAAAAGCAGAAGGATAATTTTATATGACCCACAAACATTTACTATATACAGAAAAATATCCTTATTCTGAATTTAGTGCAAAGGAGTTATAGCATTCTTTAAAATAGGAAGATTATACATTTTAAGAAAAAAAGCTAAGTATTCACATCAAGAAAGTTTAAATTGTGGAGTTCATAATTTATTTTAATTTAACAAATAGTCTGGAGAAGATTAGCTGCAGACATGACTGGATCTGAACATCAGGTGTGAGAACAGTCAGACCTAAAAGATATTGCCAACAGAATAATAGCCAACTTGTTAACTAAAGCCAAAGATATAGGCAACATCCTGATGAGAGCTATTTGTCCATCCTGTATCAATCTTAATTTTTTTAGAAGATGTGCCCAATCACAAACAGAAAGTTGGTTATTGCAACTTTGTCTTAAGAGGACAGATGCATCCGCCTGTAGAAAGTAGGGGAAGGGAATAGGAAGATAGTCAGGAATAACCACCTAAACTTGAAAGCAAAAGTAAATATTGAGGACCAATAGCATTAGTCACTTCCATTCCCTGTACCCTGATCTAGTCACCATAGCACATTTCAATCATCCACAAAGAACAAAACCATTTTTATAGCAAATGTAGGTGAAGGAAAAAAAAACTTGCTAAAAATAATAATTGTCAGGCACTCACTCTGTCTTTAATTTAAGTCTGAATTAAACTAAAATTGAAACTGGTATCCTAAAAAGAAGCATATATTTCCTGCAATAATATATGAACTATTTTAAATTAAGCCATGAGTATTGAGATCAGGTTGTGTCATACTCTGAATTACTTAATATTGTGTGGCAGGAGACCTGTAAGAAAACTGTCCCCTGGGATTTTTAGCACACTTAAGTTTCCACTGATTGTATCACTTATGTGGATAGTCATCCATTTGGACCTGCCATCCATCTACCTGCCTATTTGTCCATTTAGAAAGATCCTTGCACCCTATCTATAGCCTTCATAGTTCTTTACATTTCCATACAGCTCTACTCATGACTGTAACCCTGAAAGTGACCTTAGTTTCCATCCACACTTCTTATCATATTCCTGCATAGATTGTTTATGCATATCTATGGTCTCCTCAGTCTTTTTTACTTAGACTTTGAAATTCCTTGAAATCTGATGCAGTCTTTAAACTTTTATAGTCACTTTGAAACCTATCTATCTATCTATCTATCTATCTACCTATCTATCCATCCATCTGTATTTCTGTCTGCTATTATATATATCATTTATCTATCGTTTATCAATACATTAATCTGTCTTTCTTTCTGTATATCTTTCTAACTATCCTGATAGATTATTTTACTATGAGGTATATAATATAAAATCTGAGGGTTAATAATAGTAATTAGGATTAGAATAAAACAACCTTCATTAGCCTTATCAGCCTATCAAGGACAGCAGAACTACTTAGTAAAAATTGCTGCCAATAAGTCTTTGAATTGTCTATTGTTACGTAATAAATTTGACTTTGTGAAAACACATAAAACTTTATGATACAGCTTTTTCATTACATTGTCTGTCATTAAAATTATATTCTATGCTTCTTTTTCTCAGTGTTCCCCTCTTATAACTATTGTGGGCTCTTTTATATGCAGCTACTTTTTGGCTAATATCTACATGGATATAACATATAGGAGTTTGTATATAGTTATATGTGTCTTCAGGTCAATTATGGTATTTTGACTACACTTCATGTGAAGTAATATTCAACTAGCTAAAACTCTCTTCCCCATGAACTTGGAAACCTAGATGTATCTAGAATGAAGAGATCTAAAATGTTTACTATTCACCAACTTATAAATGCTGAATTTATTCTTCTCAGAATCAATCACGTTTTAAATATAGCCCCTGAGTGCTTCTGTCTCCCAAGAGTTCAGTAGAAGGATGCCTGAGAGAATATGTAAATTTTCTAAAAGGATGTTCAGCTATTCTCATCATTAAATTATCCCCTTATCAGTTTTTCCTACACATTTCTGCTCTTGAGAAATTCAATTCTCATTGCTATTAACCAGAGTAATTCAACTCTTCCCCTTCTATTTGGCAAGGGGATCATTTTTTACATATGCAAATAGTCATTAGGTACTTAGCTAAGCAGTGATAGAAAGCTACAAATTTGCTTCTTAGCCATCAACCAACAAAATAAAGAATTACAGGCATTTACATCATTTGCAATGTGAAATACTACAATTTCTTTACAATACAATTACTGTTAACACCAATTCTGAATTAAGGTAATTTTTCTGTTGCAATACATAGGCAAAATTGATGTGTGTTTCATTTGATTTTTTTACTTCTGTAAATGAATCTTTCTGAAGAGCTTAGGTATCTCACCTTAACGAAAGCAACAGTTCTGGCCTACAGTGTTAGAGTCAAGTGGTACCTGGCACATTGTAAACATCAGACATATAACTGTTACTATCATCTTTACATTATAAAAATAAAATTTAATGTGATTTTGCAGGCAAGATGGCTCAGAAGATAAGTGTACTTACTTGGCAGCAATAAAATGGAAGAAGAGACTTGCCTGCAAATTGCTCTCAGATGCCTACATGTGCACTGTAGCATACATATACACACCTAAACAAAAATTAATACAATGTAAAAATATAAAAAAGTAGAGTTCAATATTATGGAAACAGGTTAATTAAATAAAAGTACTGATATTTTTCTTTTAATGTTATGTATAGCATTGCCAATTATTGATATTTTTATTCTTCAGTCACCATAAGAATATATAGGTATGAACATAAAAACCACAGGTTTTATCTTAAAAGGAATAAAAGATAGTTCTTGAGCCATTATGAATTATAATATCCTGGGAACAAACATTTAGGTGTCTTGAAGATAAATGTTACAATGTAGAAGCAATTTCCTAAAAGTTTTATAGTTTTATAAAACAAAGTCATAAATCAAGGCAAGTTTATAATATGTTGGTGAGTACAGCAGAGAAGCAGATAGAAGGAAGTGTAGGGAAGTTATTCTACAGGCCCAACACAATATCTGATGTCATTCTCAGCCCTTGGATTGGCAGAAGTTAGTGTATTGCTAAGTTAATAGCTTCTCTGACTTTTATTTATTACCACAAAATATTAGTTCTAAGTTAAGAGCTCCGAAAAGGATTTTATTTATTTTTAGGAGATGCTAGTTCAGATACAGAGTCTGGCAAGGAATGGCTGTTGTGGACAGCTAAAACTAGCCCAAGATAAAGTAATTAGTTTTCAATCTGTAAAATTCCAATCACTTCACAGTACTGAAATTCCAATCAGCACATCAATCTCTGCAGATATACTACTTTCAGGAGTCTTTTGTTCACAGCCAACCAGCCAGCTCTTTTTTTTTTCCTTATAGATTTTATTACAGAATTAATTCAAATATGTTTATAATGGGTAAAAAAATATGAATGATGATCAGTACTATAAATCAGACATTATTATGCTTATTCTTATCTTCTATTTAACATTTCTCCAAGAAGCTTTATAACAAAATATTAGACTGATTTCTAATGAACACATGCATATTTAAATGTCTGATTCTAGAATTCACAGTATTTTTAGAGAAATTTTTATTTAGCTACTGTAGCTTATCATTTACTTTTATGAATTATATGCATTCTAATATTGATAAAAGCCCATTTTGGATCATATACAGTTAGCTAATATAGAGATTAATGTGTAAATAAAACATAAATACTCTTTAATGGATTATCTTTACATTACAATTCACTTTCTGTATTCTGCTGTAGATTTTTTAGTATAGATTCAATGAAGTAATATTAACAAAAAGGGAAATTATGAAATTAGTAATAGTTTATTTCCTTTTTTCTATAATTAAAGCCAGTGAGATTTTTTTTCTCTCAAGAAAATGTTACATTTTTATAAAAATATTAAAGCAAAGGCCTGGAAAGATAGTTCAAACTTTAAGAGCACTTGCAAACCTTTCAGAGCATCTGGATTCAATTATCAACACCTACACTATGGCTCACAACCATATGTAATTCCAGAACTAGGGGAATCCAATGAACTCTTATGGCCTCCAAGCACACTTCTCACATAGACTACACAAAAATACATAGGCAAAATACGCTTATGCACACAAAACTGAATACATAGAAACTCAAAGGAAGCATCTCATGCCTGGTGTAAGAAGTTTTGCTAGATAGTCTACAGCTCTTTTGGGGAATATTGTTAGCCCAGATGGAAAAATTGTGTTTGGTTTATTATTGTTTTTCTGAAATTTTGAATTGTATTATTAAGACATTTATTTGTATTCTTTCTGATTTTTAGTTTAGCCACTCAGAGCTATAAATTTCTCTTTTAGGGCAACTGTCAATATATCTCATATTAATCTTTTCATTTAGTTCCAGAAGTTCTTAGTATACTTATTGATTTTTTTTCTTTGAACCATTACTCATTCATTAATGAGTTGCCTAACTTCCATGAGATTGCTGTTCATTTTAGATTTTACTATTTTACTGTCAGAAAAAATAGAGTATGAAATTAGTTTAATTTTTTTGAATTTTTTTTATCCTTTACACTATTTGGCCCATGTCTCAAGCACATTACTAGCAGCTCTTTCATCTTAAATCAACCCATTTCTATTTATCTTTCCACCACATGGCCCACAGCCCATGGCTCACCTGGAGTTCTATATGCTTCTTTTTCAGGGGATGGATGGAGACTGGCTTAACTCTGCCCTGCTCCTACCTGACTGTGCTCTGATCCTCTACCCTCTTCTACAGTGCTGTGCATAGGCCAAAACAGTACTTTATTTACAGCATACAAATAACATTCTAACACATTTCCTCTTTTCCATCTAATTAAAAAGGAAGGTTTCAATTTCCATATAGCAAAATTACAACAGAACAACTCTCAAGCAGGAATTACAGTCACAACATCCAGTCTATTTGTATTCACAAAATTAAAGAGAATATTCCATTATCTACCTTATCATTGTGAGTCTAAAGTTTCATATCTAATATACCTTTTTAACTACAAAGAACTATACCTATAATTATTAAAGCTTCAACCACATCAAAGACCACAGAAGGATATAATATTATGCAAATAAACAGGTAGTGCAAGCAACTTCCAAAGTCTACAAAATGACAGAGATGACACTTGTCTGCCTGGACAGTCACCCAAAGTTTCTTTGTAACGTTGAGGCATCTATCTTCAGCATTTATGGCCCAAAGTCTCTGGCAAACCTTTCAGTGATGCAGGAAATCTGACAGAGTCCATCAGTCACTTCTGCCTGTCTCCAGAAGGATATCTGTCAATGTTTTCTGCAAAGCAGGAACCTGAAGGACCATCTCGGGTTATCTGTGGGCCATGTGGTGGAAAGATAAATAGAAATGGGTTGATTTAAGATGAAGGAGCTAGCTAGTCATGTGCTTGAGACATGGGTCAAACAGTGTAAAGGATATAAGCATGCGATTTATTTCTTTGGGGGATAAAAGCTGCAGCGCGGACCAGGTTCCAACCACCACCAGGTTTTAACCACAACCTTGCCTTGCCAGGTATGAACTTCTGGACCCAAATGGGCCAGGAAACTTACTACAACATATGGCTTCACATTGTTGGGCCGAACACCCGCATAAAGCCTGAGAAAGTTTAAAAAGCTTAAAGAGTGTTCTAGATCACTGAAACAGAGCCAAAAGCAGCTTTCTGAATTGCATTTTTGAATTGATTTATGGTATAGAGGCAGCATGGTGTTCAGACAGGAATTTAAAAATGGTGTGTCCATTGCACACAGGTTAAACTCATATGTTTCACGAAATGATTGGCACAAGTGTGATTGATTTAAGGTTTCTGCTTATATTGAACAGAAAGGAAACAGAGTTAAAAATGGCTTTTCTGGTAGCAGCATTTCCTGAGCCCACTTTGGTTGCAGGCAGTGGCAGAGCGGAGTGGGCTCCTCTGCCATATTGAAATACAGCCAAAAGGGGTGGAGTCAGCAATTAAGGTGATACCAACAATTTAAAAGCTCTTTGAGTTAGAAGATCCCAGTACACCTATAGGAACACCTGACTCACTCTTGAGGGAGGGGGAACAAAACTGGATTCGCCAGGAGTGGAGACTGAACTAAGCTTTATTGGATCAGTGGGACCATGGGACTGTCTGCAGCCTACCCAGGGAGGGGATAGGGAGTTGTGGAGAAAGAAAAAAATGACCTGATGTGGTGGGAGGAGGAAGGGACCTTGAATGGGGATATACAGGGATAGGAAAAAAAAATCCAGAGGGAAAGCTGAACACAAAGTAGTTTTATGTGTAACAAATTATTTGCATTATCACCCTTGAAAAGTCATGCTTATGATTTTTATTTTCTTTATAGTTATTGTTAACTTATCAGCATTTTAAAATCAATTTACTGTTTTCCTTGATAAATACAAAATAAAATTTAAAAAAAGAAAATGATTAAGGATTCTCAGTAAAACAGATTTAGACTCTCAAATCCTCTAAATGAGGTACAATGTATGTAAAACATGCATAAGCTTCTGAGAGAGAGAAAGAAAAAAGGGTAAAGAAACCCTTTAAGAAAGAGAAATAAGAAAATAAAGATAAAAAGGCCACATGAAGATGGCAGATAAACAAAGAGTGTGGATTAGGGTTATTGAGTTTTCTCTTAATTTTTTAACTTTTAATGAGCTAATTGCAGAGAGACAATTGATTGCTAAGGCTACTAAGTTAAACCAATACTTATTTTTTAAAGATGTCTTGACTTTAAAATCTGTTTATGAGAATATGTTACTTGGGAAAAGAGTTTCTGCTTTTGTCTCCACAGAAGATCAAAACCTGTGGATTTCTGAATTTTTAGATTTGTTTTGTATTCCATGAAGTAGTCTATTTTAGAGACATTCTAATCTAAAATAATGTATAATCTTTGGTGTTTGGATGAGATATTCTCTTGTTATTTATTATGCCTATTTGATGCTAAATAATTCTAATGTTTCTCTGTCTATATTTTTATCCAGATGACACATCTCTTAGAGGAAATAAGATCTTAAGATCACCTATCATACATAAGCTGATGTCAATTTGTGACTTTAATTTCAATAATATATTTATTATAATACTTGGTGCACCAAAGTTTGTTTTGTATAAATTTAGCATAGTAATGTCATTTTTTCTTTGATTGAAGTATCCTTCTTTATCCCTTCTGATTAGTTCTAGTTGGAAGTCTAGTTTGCCAGATATTAGGGTAGCAACCTTTTCTAGCTTCTTGATCCCATTTGGTTGAGGTAGTTTTGCCGAACCTTTTACTCTAAAACAGCAGCTATTTACAACTGTAAGATGTGTTTCTTGTAGACAACAGATCAATGTTTTTTGTTCCTGATCAACTCATGTAGCCTATGATTTTTGATTGAACAATTAAGTCTGCCAAAATTAATAGTTATTACTGAGTCTGCTAAAATTAATAGTTATTACTGAAAGGTGTGTGGAAGAAAGTCATTTTATTGTTGTTATTTTTGTTATTTTTTTGTTCCAGTAATTACAACTTTTTTCTTTTTAGTTTCTTAGCTATGCTCATTGTTATCTTAAGTTTGAAATATTGTCTTCCTGTAATTTCTTTAGGATTGATCTTTAGATTATTTTTCAGGCTGTTTATATCACAGAAGTGTTTTTTTCCCATCTACTACAGCAGACATTTTTGCTGGATGCAGAAGTCTAGGTTGACCATTGGGTACTTTTAAGATGTGAAATGTATTGTTCCTGGCTGCTCAGGCTGTCAAACCTACCATTGAGAAAGCAATTGTTATTCTGTTCGGGTTTTCCTTTATATGCAACTGACTTGTGTTTTTATCTCTTGCAGGTTTCAACACACTGACTTTGTTATGTATATCTAATATTTTGACTATGATGTGGTGTAGAAATTTTCTCTTCAGCTCTTGTATCTTCTGTGTTCTATGTGTTCCTTGTATCTGCACAGGAGACATTTCTATGTTCATGTTGACAATCTTGTCTATAAAATAAACTTGGTTATCTAACATTTTATCTATGCATGTATTTCAAAAGGTTGGACTTTGAATATTTTCCATGTTTCCTGTATGTTTCTTGATTATTTGGTTTAGACTCTTTATCTTAGAGTCTTCATATTGTATTTTTTTTCTTGCTTTATTGTACTCCTGAGTCTATTCTTTTAGTTTTCTAGTTCAGTTTCAGGTTGTTATTTTTTTTAATTCCAGCTTTATTTTAGCATGAGTTATTTTGAATGTTTCTGTATATTAATTTTCATTTTCAAATACTTGATTTTCTTGGCCATTTCCATTAACTTTTTTTCTGAGCATCACTCAGGCCTTTATTCTAAGCTCATTTTCATTAAGTTCATTAGGCTGTTTCTTTGTGTCTTCTTTACACTTCTTGAGTTCTTGATGAAGTTTATGATTTTTTAATTCTGTGTCCTAATATTTATCTAGGTAATAATCAAGAGTGAATTTTCTACAGAACTTTTGGGATGGGGTGGAACAATGCCTTGATCTTTCATAATCATTATGTTTTTGCTATGACATTTAGGAATGTGAACTTATTTTATTATATTCCTGCCTGATAAAAAGGGAAGGTGGAGGCAGAACACAGTATGTACCGACAGGGTTGGAAGTAAATACTGGATATGACTTAGGTGGAATGAAGTCACATGGACATAGTCGTATGGGATGCTATACAGGTTGTGCTTACTCTGGTGTTTGAGGGTTCATCAGAGGATTGAGAATGCAATGTGGAAGGGAAGATAAGGTGAAATCAAGTTGTTAGACCCTAGCAAAGGGTAAGCAGGTTCTCATTTTACAGAGGTTGAAGTGATGTGGAATACGACTGCAGGTTGTACAAAGATAGGAAAAAAAAATCTTTCAAGAAGCCGAGAGAATGGGGACAGTGAAAGAAGGATTGACCAGATTTGGGCAGGCCACTGTGTTTTGGGATATGGATATATCCTGAGTTTAGAAAAGAGTACATGTAGGGAAATATTAGGTGGACTCCCCAGGTAGACTCTGGAGAAGGGTGTTGTGAGGGCAATTTTAAAATCAATAAATGTAAAATTATTTCAATTCTTTTATGCTTGTTATTATTTGTTTTGTGTCTTATTAGGTGCTTTATTTTAGAAAGTTTTGGGAGGCTGCTGATTGTAATCTGCAACATTTGTGTGAAATGTTCCATAGATGTCTGCTAGACCATTTAAATGTGATATCATTTAAATATGTTTCTCTGTTAAATTGTGTTGTGATGGCCAGTCCTTGTGAAAATGAAGTATTAAAATCACTAACTATTATTGTGCTGGGTGCATTCATTGTCTTTAAAATCAGTAATATAGTTTTTATGAATTGTAAATAGCAGTATTCATTGCATATATCTTCAGAATTATCTCTCTGGTTTGTGGTTTAGTTTGATTTTTCTTATGGAAGAATCATTCTCTTAACTCAACAAATCATAGTTATATTTGAGGACATTATTACATAAATATTCCTAAAAATGGTTTCCAAAACCATTCAATATCTTTGTAGAGAGCTACTGAATTCTCTTCTCTTAAGGTCTGCTTCTGCTCCAGGGCAAAATTTCTGGAACACTGCAATCGTGCTACACATATAAACACTGTTAATTTTTTTTCTCCTTATCGTAGCATTGCAAGCAGGGTTCTCAGCTTGTGCTGACACCTCTGATTTCATTGCCATATCCCATTAATGTTAAAACTTTAAATCAGAAGCAAGTAAGTTCAGATGAAGGCGATATTGCCTGTAGGATTTATCTTTATACTTAATAGTTTCTAAATCATAGTCTCAAGAAACATAGACCTGGAGAATAATTAAAAGTGTAAGTAGGCCCTCTTGGTGAAATAATACAACATGTAACTGTGACTTTGAGATATAAAGAATATTATTTTAGGGGATACAATTATTGCAATAAGGTTTCGTTAATAATACTTATTAGGCAAGGATTGAGAAGAAAACTAAAATTCAGTAAGTTGAAGCTATTTATAATGATTTGCCTAAATAAACAATGTTTAAATGATTAATTACATTTGGTCAATTTTTATTAAATCTAAGTATTTTGTTGCTGTTATTTTAATTAAAAGAAATAATTTCCAACAGTATCTTAGTCACTTTTCTATTGCTGAGAAAAAATATCATGCCACAACAACTTTTGTTTAAAAGAAAGCACTTAATTGGGGCTTATTTTGAGCTTTAGAAATTTAATCTATTTCAATCATGGCAGGGCAGCGAGCATGGTGACACAAAGGTAGGTATGTTACTAGAGTAGTAGTTAAAAGTTCTACATCAGAATTCACAGGCAGCAGAGAGAGAGAGCTTGGAATAGGATATTTAAAACTTCAAAGCTCATGCCCATTGACACACATCCTCCAATAATGCCATAATTCCTAATCCTTGCAAATAGTAGTACCCTAAATATGTATTAAATTCTTTGAGCCTATGAGGGTTGTTCTTATTCTAACCACCTCAGAAAGTTAATAATTGTTTTGCTAAGGAGAGAATGTAAATTATTTCTTTTGGTCAGTTCATAATGTATCATTGAATGTGATCAAAATTTTTATTGAAAATAGATTTTTTACATACAATGTGTCTAATCATAGTTTCCTCTTCCACCAACTCCTCCCAGATCTTCCTTACTCCTCCACCTTTTCACCAATCAACATCTTTCTTTCTCCCACTCATGAGAAAATAGGCAGTTAAACAACAATAAAATTAACATTGATCATTAGAGATTAAGGCTTTAATTAAGCACTATGGCAAATTGAATGTAATTATCCCCCATAATCTCATATGGAGCAGCATTATTAAGAGATGTGACGTTGTTGAAATTGGTATGGTCTTATAGAAGGAAATGTATCACAGGAGTGGTGGTCCTTGATATTTCCTATGCTCAGGGTACCATCTAGAGTCTCAGTCAAGTTCCTTTTGCCTATAGGATGTAGGACACTCAGCTACTTATCCAGAACAATGTCTGCTTGCACATTGCCATGCTCCCTGCCATGATGACAATGAACTAAACCTCTGAAGGTATAAACAAACTACCCCAGTTAAATGCTGTCTTTAATCATTCTTACAATATTATAAAAGTGGCACAAAGTTTTCTCTGGAAGAGTACCTTGTTAAAAATGTTAGTGGGAAATGAAAGTACATCCAGAGTACTACTGATTTTTCAGGAACTTCAATACATCCTCTACATATTATAGGCTTGATCCTTAGGAAGATTTGCAAAGAAAGTTGCTGGAGATCCAGCAATCACACAAGAGGTATAGTTCAAGATTTTTCTTGAAATCAAGACAAGTCAAATATATTTCAAAATTGATTATACTGCTGAGGTTCATGTCCTCTTGTGGGATTAAAAAAATCAATATAAGTAACCACTAAATATTATTTTCTCCACAGACTTTATCCTAAGAGACACTTAAAGAATGAATGTGGTATTACCATTTAATCCAAAGTCGAAAACTGGTTCATTTTCATGATCCTCTGTCTTCATTTCCTGGCTCTTTATATTGATGTTATTCAATATCTCCTTCTGGACTCCTGTTTTTCTCTGCTTCATTAGCTGCCAATGAGTTGAGATACATTACATTTTGTCCTTTTTTATGTTTCTCTACTTGTTTTGTGTATTTATTAGTGTTTAGAAAAACAAAATTTCTATGTATTAATTATTTTTCAACTTCGTAACATTATTACATATTCTATGTTGTTTTTAAGTTTCTCGGCATAAACATACCCAGTTGTCCTTTGAAAATGACTTGTTAATCATTTTTATGGGTGATTCTTTTTTATTATGAATAAAGTCATATTGTTCATCCATGTAACCCCTTGTTCAGATAATCATTTCTTAATATAAAGTAATTGATAGCAATGATAAAATTTAGGGGAACATTGTCTGCTCCTGCATTACCTAAGTACATCATATATTGATATATGCATTTCCCCAAAGTTGTGAGATAGATTAGCTAAATATACAATGAAGTATACATTTATTTCATTTGGTAATATATCATACTTGAATGTGATGAGTTTATACCATAATTTTTTAACTGTAATTAGAATAAACTGCAAGGAATTTTTTGTTCTAGCAATTGGCAATATTTTAAATTCTTGTTATAAATACATTTTTGTGTGATTACAAATAAAATCAATCTTTACTTAATAGGCTTCTCAAAATCTTAGACTTTAAATTTGGGAGTACTGGAGCTTTGTCCTTCTAATTTTTTCTGTTTTGTTTTGTTTTTGTTCTATTGTTTATTACTGCCTCCAGGTTATTTTTATTACAACAAATACTGCCAAAAGCTGCTTTTCCTGGAATGATAGAATTAATTCCATTTTACAAACAAGGTGATCCTTTGCTTTCTCATGAGTCTGGTACTGTCTTATCACCCAGAATTTCTGTTTTTAGTAATTCCTTTCTCATAACTCACACAGAGGATTAAATATAAAAGGATTTTTGAATAACCTTTGTGTGTATGGGTGTATTGTCCACATGCATATTTATGAAATGTGTGCGAGATTCCTCAGGAGTCAAGCTACAATCAGTTGTGAGCCCTCACATAGAGAGTGAAGATCAAACTCAGGTCCTCTAGAAAAGCAATCAGTGATCTAAACTATGAAGCCATCTCTCCAGGTCACATGACAAATGTTTCAATTTTAATAAAGCTGTATTGTTTAATATCTGAATACAGTATCTATCATTTTATACTTGAATCTATTTGTTATATTAATGTTTGTATGTAGGAGTGTTAATAAGCTGTGCTTTTAAGTTCAAGTGCTACTATATCATGATTTGAGGTCCTTTGTTGAGAAAATAGAAATACAATGACTCTTTTCCATGTTATTTTTAATAAATATATAGATTATTTTCCAATATTAGATTTATGAAAATGTTGTGACATAACTTCAGAATCTTTTTACCTGTCACATACAGTTTCCCTGTTCATGACTCCATTTTAAAAATATTTCTTATGAAAATTATTATATTTATGATTAGGGTGGAATATAAGGAAGAATGGAAAAAGTGACATTTTCCAAAGATTCATTTTTTGTGTCTCATTCAATTTTAAAACTTCAATACATGGCAAACAGGTACTCATCAATAAATAATGTATGCTTTTTTTTGTTACTTGGACTTCTGAGCATTTTTCTGTAATTCTCATGTCTACAATTAATTGTAACTTCTTAGAGAAGATAGTTAAAAAAGTAGAAAGTAAATAAATTAGCACTACAAGAGACAAGTTCTCTCTCACATAGGATTATTTTTTTCTTTGGCCAGTTTTTAATAGTTATAAAACACTAATAGAATCGTTGATAAAAATATCAATATTTTAGTCCCAAGCTTTTCTTTTTTTCATTTTTATAGAATAAAGTCCCATTTTTTATCCATGTATCCCCTTGTTCATAGTCCCTTCCTCCTCCCGAGCCCTCCCAGTCAGTATTTAGCCTCTCTCCTCCACATCCTCCATACCATCCCCAGAAAGGGCAAGAGGTCCCAAGGTAGATCAGTTCAACATCCACTCCAGGCAAGACTGATTTTCTCATACTAATATCAAGAATGGATTGTCTGTTCCTCTGGAAGGAATGGTCTCCAAGGTGCCAGTCCAAGGTGCTGCAGATCCCAAGCTGTTCAGTGTTTATGGTTTGCAGCTTGGGTATTCTATGCTTTTTGTTTAAAGTCCATTAATTTTGCAAACTCACATTGCATTAATGACTAAAAAATAAGCAAATGAAACAAAATCAAGAAGCAAAACACAATAGTTTGCTACTTAAAAATGATAATGAATCAAATGAATGAGAACATGTTTAAAACTAAGTATAATTTTAGAAAAGTGCTAAATGAATATTGGAATTTACAATGCAGTCACCATTATTAAAATCTAGTCAATGCAACACATTATATACTTTCTATGGGATTCAGTTCTACAAAATACAAATTTAGAAAAACCCTGGTACTTACTTCAGAAGTGTATAAGTAAGAAATAAAATATTGTGTATATATTCTAAAGAGAAAGCATAGTGGTTATGACACATGCTCAGAGTAAAGGTTTGGGAAAAGATTCTCCAATCAAATGACCCCAAGAAACAAGCTGGTGTTGCCATCCTAATATCTAAAAAAGTAGACTTCAAACTAAAATCAACTAAAAACAGACCAAGATGGACAGTATATATTCATCTCAGGAAAAATTGATCAGGAGGAGATTTCAATCCTAAATATTTATGCCCTTAATATAAGGGCACATATCTATCTAAAGGAAACAACACTAAAGCTCAAACCCCAAATCAATTCTCATATCCTAATAGTAGGAGACTTCAATACACAGCTTTCACCCTTGGATAGGTCAACAAGACAAGACTCAACAGAGAAATATGGAGTCTAACAGAGGTTATGATGCAAATGGATTTAATAGATATTTACAGAACCTTCCACTCAAAACACAAAGGAAAATACATATTTCTCAACACCACATGGAACTTTCTCTAAAACTGACCACATAATTGGTCACAAAGCAAATATCAGTAGATTAAAAAATGTAAATAATCTCTTGTAACCTATCCGACCAACAAGTCCTAAAGTTCAACAATATCAAAAATTATAGAAAGCCTACCAACTCATGGAAAGTAAAAGTCAATCATCAGAATTACCTCTGGGTCAAGGGAGAAATTAAGAAAGAAATCAGTCTTACTAGAATTTAATTAAAATGAATCCAGAAAATACCAAAACTTGTAAGACACAATGAAAGCAGTCGTAAGAGGAAAATTCATAGCACTAGATGCCTATATGAAAAGGCTAGAGAAATCCCACACTAGAGAATTAACAGCACAAATGAAAGCCTTAGAGCAATTAGAAGCAAACTAACCTAGAAGGAGTAGATGCCAGTAAATAATCAAACTTATAGCTAAAATCAATAAAATTAAAACAAAAAGAAAAATACAAAGATTCAATGAATCAAAGACTTGGTTCTTTGAGAAAGTCAACAAGACAGATAAACCCTTATGCAAACTAACCAAAAAGCAGAGAGAGACAGAGTATCCATAACAAAAAAATCAGAAATGAGAGACATAACAACAGACCCCCAGGAAATCCAGAGAATTATCAAGTCATACAATGAAAATCTATACTCCACAAAAATCGAAAACCTAGAAAAAATGGTCAGCTTTTTGAACAGGTACAATATACCAATATTAAATGAAGACCAGATTAATTACCTAAACAGACATGTATCCCTATAGAAAATTGAACCTGTCTTTATAAGGCTCTCAAGTTAAAAAAAAAAAAGCCCAAGTGTAGATTGTTTCAGTGCAGAACTATATCAGACATTCAAAGAAGAATTACTACCATTACTCCTCAAACTGTTTCACACAGTGAAACTGAAGGAATATTGACAAATTCTTTTATAAGGCCACAAGTACCCTAATACCCAAGCTACTCAAAGACATAAAAATGAAGGAGAATTACAGACCAATTTCCCTCATAAATATTGATGATAAAATTTTCAACAAAATTTTGGCAAACTGTATAAAACAATATAAAAAATATCATCCACAGAAAAGAAAGTATGAAACACCATCCAATGCATTGGTACAGGTGACCACTTCCTAAACATAACACCAATAATACAGACATTATATACAACAATCAAAAAGTAGAATCTCATGAATATGAAATGTTTCTGTAAGGCAATGGACACAGTCATTAAAACAAAACAATAGCCTATAATGGGAAAGAAATTTTAACCAACCCTACAAATGACAGAGGAGTGATCTCTAAAATATATACAGAAATCAAGAAACTAGAGTCTAAAACCTTGAATAACCCAATCAAAAAAGGGGTTCAGAACTGATAAGGGAATTCTCAGCAGAAGAATTACAAATGACAGAAAGGCACTTAAAATAGTGCTCAATATCTTTAGGCATCAGAGAAATGCAAAATAATAACAACTTTGTGAATACTACCTTACATCTGTCAAATTGTCTAAGATAAAACACACAGATGACAGCATATGCTAGAGAGTTTGCAGAGCTAGGGGAACACACCTCCACTGTTGTTGAGAGTATAATCTTGTTCAACCACTCTGGCATGGAGTATGGAGGTTTCTCAGAAAACTGGGAATCAATCTCTCCAAGGACTCAGCAATATCACTATTGGCCATATACCCTACAGATGCACATTCGCAATCTGAAGGCATTAGGTAAACTATGTACAGAGCAGCATTATTCGTAATAGCAAGAACCTGGAAACAACTTAACTGCCCCTCAACTGAAGAATGGATTAACAAACTGTAGTGCATCTACACAACGTAGTACTACTCAGCACTAAGAAAAAATGATATCCTAAAATTAGTAGACAAATGAGTGGATTTGGAGAATATCCTCCTGAGCGAGGTATCACAATCCCAGAAAGATAAGCAGGGGATGTACTCACTCATTAGTGGACCTTAATCAAAAAAGCAAAAACCAAAGCATGTCCATTCTGCAAACCACAACCACTGAACATCTTGGAATTTGAAACACCTTGGAGCCCACTCCCTCAGGAGGAATGCCTAACCCAGTCTTGATGTTGGTGTAGGAAAGTGGATCTGCAGTTATTGGATGCTGAACTAAGTCACATTGGAACCTTGGTTTCCTCACTACACTATGGAGTAAATCTGAAAAAATAAGGGAGACCCATATTTAGGCACACTTAGAGCCCTATAGATCTCAAAAATATCGAGGTGTCACTTGATATTTTGATCAAATATCACAATTGATCTGTGATTCCTCAACGTCAACTTAGGGCTTATAGTTCTAATGCTTTTCAGGATGACACCTATCTTATTGGGAATTTCAATAATATTTGTCTATGAAGGGCAGAAACATGTGGTGGGATAATAACCAAAAGCAATATTTTTAAAAGTTTGTACACATTAAAACTATAAAGTCATTTTAAGGATATATTTAACAATGTTATAGGGAATGTGTATCTTAATGTGGCCTGAATTCAAACTGATCGATCCTTATACAAGTAATGAAACCAAGCAATGGAATTAATATTGCTTTTTTAATTAAATAGTAGCCAAATCTCTTATATTTTAAAAGATTTATTGATATTTTCAGTGTGTGAGTATTCTGTTTGCATGTATATATATATTACTGCATGTATGCCTTGTGCCTACTGAGGCCAGAAGAAAAAAATTGAAGCAACTGTATCTGGAATTTTGAGTAAATGTGTGGGTGATGGGATCCAAGCCTTGGTCCAATAGAAGAGTAGTGATAGAAGAGTAGTGAGATCTTAACCACTGAATCATTTCTCTAGTCCCCAGTTATGTATGTTAACAGAATGGAATACGTGAGACCCATCAAAGAAATAAAAGTTCCATTGAGTATTTTCAGAAGTAATATATTTATGTTGAGTGTCATTAATAATCTTAAAATCTTGACCACTCTTATAGTGTAGGGAAGAAACCACATGAGACCTTTCATTAGAGCATTAAAATATGTGGACACATATACTGTCTTGATCAATATTATGGAAATTTTTGAGACAAGAGATTCTCATATTTATTTAACTTAAAGGAGAAGTGTCTGTGAAAATAGCCACAATATATTAAAAAATGTTCTGATGGTTCCATTTGTTATCAAAGACTCCCAGAGACTTTGTTTGTTTCTTTCGTATTAAATCTGCTTTTAGCTTGAATTATTGTGCTGAACTTTGATTTCTGAATCTTCTTCTTTACTAAAAACACTCTGGTTAGATAAAGATGAAAGTCACAACATTATAATGAAGGATGTCACATAATGTTGCCATCTGCTTAATCCATGATATCAATAGAATATTTAAAATCATTTTGCCAGTTAATACAAAAAGGTTATTCAGCACCCAAACAGTCCAGAACAGTTAGATTCTCTAAGATCATTAGCCTAAGCAAGGTCCTTTAAGACAGATTAAGCCACCAAGAAACTACACATTTGTTTCTGTTCTGTAACAAACATACTTGATATTTGTGTCAAGCTTGTGTAATTCTGCTTTCATGAGCCATGATGTAATGGGTAGCTGAACAATAGAATCAAAGATTTAAGGTCTATTAAAATGTCTATTTCCAAGCAAATGTGTAGTCCATACTTGATGCTCTAATAGTGACAATAGTAATGACGGAAAGATAGTTTTCTTGCATTAGAAGTCCTTGAGAAGTCTTAGAGAAGATATTTTAGTTCTACATAATGAAATAGTTTATGAGAGAAGTTATATAATACTTGTTAATTTCAATATAGGCTGAATCTGGAACATTTGGGAAAATAAGTCATATTCAAATTATATCTATTTATATTTAATGGAATAAATAAAATTATCTGAAATTTTAATTGGCAAAATAATGCCTCCATAACCTAAAGATGACTAAATATATCAGACTTGCAGAGTTATGTCAGATGAATTTTTTTAGAGACTATACATTTAATGTGATACCATGTTCTAAGAAAAATGGAGACAGTTAATTTTATTTCTACAAAGATGCTGTACAATAACAGACATTCCAAGGTACCACATGGACATTATATTGAAGGCTAATATTTTTTTATTCCTTTGAGTGGAAAAGGAAGCAGCATCTAAGGAGTCTGTTTAAATAGATACTGAGTATTATGTATTAGTTAAATCTACTATTTAAAAATATGTTCTAATTGCTACTGACTGGATGAAGTAAATAATTTCTTTAACATTAGATACTCACCTTGAGACACTGTTATATAGAACCAGTGAAGTAAAGTCACAGTATACCACTGTGAGATATCATTCATCCTTCTTATTTTTAGGAATAACTAATATGAGAACCCAAATGGAGAAAGGAATGAAGGCAATTACCTTTACTAGGTAAACTTTACAAAAGATTCAAGACCTGAAGGCATTGTTATACTGGCATTGAACTATATTATTTGTTTTGACTGTGCATTGATTATTATTCTATTTATTTGGAAATTTTGAACACAGAAATTTATCACAGAAAAATATATTGCTACATAAAGTACTCAACACAAGTGTTAGAGAGAGAGAAGCCTCTATTATCCCTCTGTGAATTTTGATCTAAAAGACTAAAAGAAGCTCTCCAGAATCAATGATAGCATAAAAAAACCTTTAGAAAAAATCAATGTAAGCTATGTGAAGTAGGTGGTAAAATGCCAACTGCCTTCCTGTGACATGTTACCCTTGGAGAAGGAAGAAAAAAATTCTCTAAAGAAGCTAAATCAAACATCTAACTCAGGACATGTAGAAATACTTCACAATATGTTTCTAATTGAGAACAAGAGGCACAGTGAACCACAGAACTATAGGGATTTACCCCAGAAGTTGACTTGAAATCAAAGCTGAGTAACAAACTGAAGTTAAGAGTGAAGAAAGGGGCAATCTGAGTTCTCTAAGTATATGAATAAGTTCAGGCTGCTTTGCAGTCAGTATTCTATGTTTGTACAGGTGCTTGACATTGTGCTGAATGACACCAGAATATAAAATGAAGCTATAGATACTGAACTATGGACCAAGTCTAGAAAGGGGTCAAGACATCTGAAACATGTTACAAGCTGCTTCCATTGGAACACTGCAAATATTTCAACTGAATCTGTAAAAGCTAAAACTAATAACAACTATAAATGCACAAATATTGAAAATGATCTTATTGTAGCTTCAGTTGCCTATACTGTGCCTTGATAAGACAGAGATTATTAAGAGACATCCATAAACTCCTAGGAAGAAGCTTTACACCTCAATGCAAAAATCTTGGAACTTTTACAGGAAGGAAAGAACTGACCAGGTTTCAGTGAATGTCTTCAAACCTGTGGTCTCACAGAAGGTCTTAGTCAAAATGATTTGATCAGAAGAAAACCAAACAAAAAGGCATGAATGTAGGATAGGGATTTGTGCTTTTGGGAGTAAGGAAAATGATGACAGAGATGGAAGAGAGAATAGAGAGTAGGGGAGTAAGAGTAAACAGAATGTTATTACTATATGTGTGAATGAGGTTGTTAAAGAAAAAAATTAGTTAATTAATGAGTTTGAAAAAAATGTATTTTGTTTTTATTATACACAACTTAAACAATTCTGAAAATAATGATAAGTATATAAAATATTTCTCAACTGCAATGAAATATTTTTAAAACTTAGTAAATTTACATTCCAGTATCAGATCTGTTGAACAAATAATTCTAAATGCAATAATGTGGCTCAAATTAAAAATTATTAATTCATGAATATAGATGTCTTCAAAGGAAGAAAATTTTTTTCTGATAAATTTAAATGTGTTTTATGTGTTTTATGAAGTGTTAATTTTCCTGTAGGTGCTTGTCTATTATTTATAAAATTGCTTATCTATCATTTTAAGTTAAAGAAATTCAAAGTTATTCTGACTACTATTATTTTTAAATGTCTTCTTATGTTTTTAAATGTCTGACATACTTTTAAGAGCTGATTCATTTCACTATAAAATTTTAAACATGTAAAAAATCTTTTTTATGCATTTTGGTAGTATTTGGACATTTAAAGGAAACATTAAGATCTTTTTAGAATGTACTTGTTTTAATCCATAAAGAAAGCATTATGTTCATAAGGATATTGTCACTATAGTAGCATTAAAAGACAATTGCTTACAATGCATTCTGTTCTGTGTGCCAGAATTTATCAAATCCCTGGGGCCCTAATTGACAATTAGAGATTCCTGTGAAGCTACAATGCCATAATTTTACAATTAAATCACTATAGCAGAACATATGACAGCAAGTCAATTATGAGAATAAAGTAATAGGACCAAAATATCAATCATTAGATCATTTTATATATTCTCAAATGCATAACATCTTGGTAATAGTGGCTATTTGTATAGTGCTTAATTGAGCATAGATAGGAAAAACCTTGTTATGAAAAATGTGTAGACTTGTAAGTCAGCTATAATTTAAAAAATTGCAGTAAGAAAGAAAATTATTAAAATAACACTAAGCTGACAAAAGGGAAAAGAAAATGATATCTGCATAGAAATTGTCAATTAACATAATTTTCAGACAGAAGATGGTAAATTAAATCAAAATTTGAAGCAAGAATGAACATATAAGAAGGTACAAAAAAAAGAAAGAAAAATTAAAAAAAAAAAAACCTGAAACTTTTCTATTTAATACAGGTACAGAGTCTTCACAAAAATTGGGAACAAAATTAGACTTATGCTTTAAAGCAATAAACATCATGAAATCAAATGTATCACCAAATATAAATTCAAATATACAAATATAAAAAGAGCCCATTCCCTCCAGAGGAAGATCTGACCCAGTCTTGATGTTGGAGTGAAGAAAGCGGATCTGCCTGGAGTGGATGCTGAACTAAGCCACCTTGGGACCTTGGTAGCTTCTGCCCTTGCTGGGAAGGAGATAAAGAGATGGGGATAACAGGGAGTAACTGGGAGGGGCAGGCGGGAGAAGGGAGTTTGAAAAAGGTGATGCATACATGGATAAAAAACAAAATTTTATTTATAATAAATAAAGAAATAAAATAAATCCAAATTAAAATAACCACAACACTTTAAAAATAAAATTCCAGAGAGAAAATATTAACAATTTCTTTACATCTTAACTTTTAGCCCAAGTACGTAGTTAACAATTGTTTTATCTGCATACTCACAAGTAGCATACATTTGATCTAAGTACAGCTCCAAATAACTACAGATTTATGGAGCACATTACCTGTAGAACAGAATGGTTTTAGATACAGATTTTTATATTAAAAAGTTCATATTTTTGAAATTACAAGCTTACAGGAAGAGGAATAGGGAAATAAAAAAGTAGACAACAGGATTTTTTTTATTTTATTTAACAAAAATAACAAAGCCATCCATAATGTCTCAGAAACAATTGGATTTATTGCTATTATATTAGTGTTAGAAAGTTAAAAAATGGTTTAAGAGGGAGACTGCATCATCACAGACAGACGGACTCCAAACAGTGTCTAGAGCAAACTCAGAGGTGAGAGAACCTCAGCTCCTGGGCTGCTTCACTGAGAATTCCTGTCAGGTGGCCAAGTTTATGCCCAGGGTCTAGATCCCAGACTCTGAGCTAGTTGACAGGCCCTAGGGTAAAACTGGTAGGGTCTTCCCCAGGTGTTTCTAGCATAAGGACCTCCTTCTGCTTGGCCCTGACTAAAGGGCAAGCTGCATCATAACAGACAGATGGACTCCCATCCAAACTGTGTCCAGAACAAACTCAGAGGTGAGGGAACTTCAGCTCCACGGGTGCCTCATGGAGAATACCCCTTCAGTGGCTGGGTTCACATCCAGGGCCTGGATCTCAGACTCTAGTCTAGCTGACCTGCCCTTGGCTAAAACTGGGATAGTCCTTCCCCAGTGATTCCTAACAGAAGGTATCTCCTTCGGCCTGGCCCTGCCTCCAGGGGAAACTGCTTATAGACACCTTAGAAACTCAGAACCCTGCCCACAGCAAAGTCAGAGACCATGCAGACACCATGTTCAGAGCAGACAGGAGACACACAAGCCCTCTAACCACAACTGACTAAGGTCTGACTAAGTGTCAACAACTGAAGCAATGGGCAGACACCAGTGCAATAATACATATAACAATATTTAAAACAATAAGGCAACGGCCAAAGAAACTAGTGGCTCAACAATACCAAGACCTAAAGAGAGCAATGAAGAAGAAACAGAAGGAAATACTCTCAAAACACCTTTGTGAAGATTATAGAAGCGTTAAAGAGAATATTAAAAAATTCCCTTAAATAAATAGAAGAAAATACAAACAAAAAATAGGAAGAGATAAACAAATCTTTGAAGGAAAACAAAGAAAACCAGGAAAAGGAAAACCAACAAATGAAAGAAACATTCTAAGCACTAGAAATTGAAATAGAACAATGAAAAAGGAAAAAAGTGAGGGAAATGTAGAAATAGAAAATAAGAAGAAAAGAGTTGGAACTACAAATACAAACATGACCAACAGAATCCAAGAGATGGAAGAGAGAATCTCTGGAGTAAAAGACTCAATAGTGAAAATAGATACATCAGTTAAAGAAAACACTAAAATCAAAAAAGCCATATCACAAAATGTTCAGGAAATCTGGGACACCATGAAAAGTCCTAACTTGAGAATAATAGGAATAGAAGGAGAAGAATTCTAGCTCAAAGGCAAAGATAATGTATTCAATAAAATCATAGAAGAAAACCTTCCCAGCCTAAGGAAGGAAATACCTATAAAGTTACAAGAAGCTTACAGAACACCAAATAAATTTGATCCCCACAAAAAGGCTGCCCACCAAATAATAATTAAGCCAAAAAACATACAGAATAAACAAAAAAATGTAAGAGCTGCAAAAGAAAAGAGTCAAAATACCTATAAAGAAGACCCATAAGAATAACACCTTATATAATAACATTCAATAGAACAATGAAAGCAAGAAGGTCCTGGTAAGAAGTTATACAGACACTAAATGAGCAAGGCACCCAACACAGACTACCATACCTTGAAAAATTATCAATCACAATAGATGGTGTAAACAAGATATTTCATAAAAAAATCAAACTTAAACAATACCTATCCACAAATCTAGCCCTTTAGAAAGCATTAGAGGGAAAACTCCAAAATAAGAATCCCAGATACACCCATGAAACTACAAACAATTGATAATCCCATAGAAGAAAAGCCCAAGAAAGGAAATACATAAAAGCCAAAACCAAATAAAATCAGGAAATAACAGTGTTCACTAATATTCCTTAATATCAATAAACTAAATTCACCTATTAAAAGACACACCCTAACAATGATAGATGCGAAACAGAAACCATCTTTCTGCTACATATGAGACACACACCTGAACCCAAAAGACAGACACAGGCTCAGAGTAAAACGTTGGGAAAATTTTTTTCCAATCAATTGGTGCCAAACAAGGAAGTTGGTTCTACCATCCTAATATCTAACATAGTAGACTTCAAACTAAAATTAATTAAAAGAAACCAGGATGGATATTACTTATTCATCTTAGGAAAAATTGGTCAAGATGAGATTTCAATCCTGAATATTTATGTCTCTAATATAAGGGTAATTATGTATTTAAAAGAAATACTACTAAAGCTCACATCCCACATGAGTTCTCACACTCTAATCATGGAAGACTCCAAAAGTACACTTTCACCCTTGGATAGGTCAACCAGACAGAGACTCAACAGAGAAATAAGAAGTCTAACATAGGTTATGATGCAAATGGATTTAAAAGATATTTACAGAAGATTCCACCCATATGCAAAGGACTATACATACTTCTTAGAACCACATGGAACTTTCTCTAAAATTGACCACATAATTGGTCATAAAACAAATATCAGTAGATACAAAATAATGGAAATAATCCCTTGAAACATAACAGAACACCAGGGCATAAAGTTAGAATTCAATGATATGGAAAATCACAGAAAGCCTACCAACTCATGGAAAGTAAATGTCAATCAACAGAACCATCTATGGGTCAAGGAAGAAATTAAGAAAAAAAATCAGTCTTCCTAGAATTTACTGAAAATGAATCCACAACATACTCAAAATCATGGGACCCAATGAAAGCAGTCATAAGACGAAAATTCATATCACTAGATGCCTATATGAAAAATTTAGAGGAAAGCCCACACTAGAGAATGAACAGCACAGCTGAAAACCTTAAAACAATTAGAAGTAATCTCACCTAGAAGGAGTGGACAGCACGAAATATTCAAACTTAGTGCTGAAATCAATACAATTGAAACAAAAAGGACAATACAAAAGGATCAATGAATCAAAGAGTTGGTTCTTTGAGAAATTAAACAATATAAATAAGTCCTTATCCAAACTAACCAAAAAGCAGAAAGAGAGAGTATCCAAACCAACAAAATCAGAAATGAAAAGGGGCACATAACATTAGATACCCCCAACATCCAGGGAATTATCAGATCATACATTGAAAATCTATACTCCACAAAAATGAAAAACCTAGAAGAAATGGACATCTTTCTGGACAGGTTCCACTTAACAAAATTAAATCAAGATCAGATTAAATACCTAAAAAGACCTATAATGCCAAAGGAAATTGACACTGTTATTAACAGCCTCCCAAGTAATAACAACCAAGGTTCAGATGGTTTCAGTGCAGAATTCTACCAGACATTCAAAGAAGAAATAATACCAATATTACTCAAATTGTTTCATAGAGTAGAAACTGAAGGAACATTGCCAAACTCTTTTTATGAGGTCACAATAACCCTAATACCCAAGCCACTCAAAGATGAAACAAAGAAAGAGCATTACAGACTAAATTCCCTCATGAATATTGCAGCAAAAATTCACAACAAAATCCTGGCAAACCATATACAACCATATACAAAAAATGCCTTTTATTCATACTAATGAGCACATGTGTTATGACTTTGATTTTTGACTAGAAAATTGAGCACACACTTTCTTTATTCTCAGATTTTTTTCTAGGTATAAACCTTAGATACTAATCATATAATTATTGTTTTTTCGCTCATTAAGAACACATAAAGTTTTATTGCACATTGGGCCTTCTCTTCTCTATATCTGCACTACCAGGGTCACTACACTTGCACTTCAAGGACAATGTATTCCACTTTTTTTATTGTGAATAAAATCATATTTTTAATCAGTGTATATCATTGTTCAAACTCCCTTCCACCTCCCACCCGTTCCAGTCACTTTCTGTTCTCCACCTCTTGTTATCTCCTCCCCAGCAAGGGCAGGAGATCCCAAGGTCCCAATATGGCTTAGTTCAGCATCCACTCCTGGAAGATCCACTTTCCTCACACCATCATCTAATCATATACCCTAAAGAGGCACATTTGCATTCCAAAGGCATTAGCGTAACTATGTTCATAGCAGCATTATTCCTAATAGCAAGAACCTGGAAACAACCTAGATGTCCCTCAACTGAAGAATGGATTAACAAACTGTGGTACATCTATACAATGGAGTACTACTCAGCAGTAAGAAAAAATGATATCCTAAAATTTGCAAGCAAATGGATGGAATTGGAGAATATTCCCCTGAGAGCAGTATCAAAAACCCAGAGATAAGCAGGGGATGTACTCACTCATTAGTGGACTCTAAACAAAAAAGCAAAAAGCAAAAAGCAAAAAGCCGAGTATGTCCAAGCTGCAAACCACAAATAATATCTTACACCACAATCAAGTAGGCTTCATCCCAGAAATGCAGGGATGGTTCAACATACAAAAAAAACTGTAAATGTCATCCATCATATAAACAAACTGAAAGAGAAAAGCCATATGATTATATCCTTAGAAGATGAAAAAGTCTTTGGATTTAGCTGGGAGGGGCCTCCTCCAGCAACCCCTAAAAGAAAGGACCTCTTACAGCCGAGCCCTGTCTCCAGAGTGAACTGCATCATGAGACAAGGACTGAGACCTTTGAAACACAGACCTGCATCCAGAGCGGAGTCAGAGTATGAGCAGATCTCGTGCTCAAAGCAGACAAAAGACACACAAGCTTTCTAGCCACAAATTCCTAGTAGCTAAATAGTTATGAACCACTGAAACCATGGGCCGAATCCAGTGAAACAATACATAAAACAATATAAAGAAAAACAATACAATACCAGAAGAAACAGGTGGTTCTACAACCTGAACCTAAACAGAGCAATGGAGAGAAATCAGAAGGAAACAACAGCAAAAACAACTTTATCAAAAATATTAAAGCATTAAGAGAGGATGTAAAAAATTCCCTTAAAGAAATAGAAGAAAATACAAACAAAAAATTGGAAGAGAAAACAAATCCTTAAAAAGAAAAGAAAAACAAAACCAAGAAAAAAAAAACTAACAAATGAAACATTCCAAGAACTAAAATTTGAAATAGAAGCAATTAAAAACACACAAAATGAGGCAAAGGTGGAAATAGAAAATCTGAAGAAATGAGCTGGATCTACAGATACACATATAACCAACAGAATCCAAGAGATGGAAGAGAGAATCTCTGAAGTGGAAGACTCAATAGCAAAAATAAATACATCACTCAAAGAAAACACTAAAACCAAAAAGGTCATAACACAAAATTTTCAGGAAATTTGGGACACCATGAAAAGACCTAACCTGAGAATAATAGGAATAGAAGAAGCTGAAGAATACCAGCTCAAAGGCACAGATAATGTATTCAATAAAATCAAAAAAGAAAACTTTCCCAAGCTAAAGATGGAAATGCCTATAAAGATACAAGAAGCTTACAGTACAACAATAGATTTGACACCAAAAAAGTCTGTGTGCCAAATAATAATCAAGCCACGAAACATACAGAACAAAGAAAACAATTTAAGAACTGCAAAAGAAAAGGGCCGACTGACCTATAAAGGCAGAACCATCAGAATAACACCTGACTATTCAATAGAAACAATGAAAGCAAAAAGGACTTGGTCAGAAGTTATATAGACACTAAAAGAGCATGGCTGCCAACCTAGAATATTATACCCAGCAAAACATTCAATCACTATAGATAGAATAAACAAGATATTCCATGATAAATTCAGATTAAAAAAATTCCTATCTAAAAATCCATCATACAGAAAACATTAGAGGGAAAACTCCAGCATATGGATCCCAGATACACCCATGAAACCAAAAACAATCAATAATCTTACAGAAGAAAAGCCCAGATAAAGGAAATACATAGAAGCTATCACCAATAAACAGGAAATATCATTCGGTGGTCACAAATATCCCTTAATATCAACGGACTCAATTAACCTAAAAAAGACACACACTAACACAATGGATACAAAAACAAATACCATTTTTCTGCTGCATGCAAGAAACATACTTCATCTCAAAAGACAGACACAGAATCAAAGTAAAGTGTTGGAAAAATATTTTCCAATCAAATGGCCCTAAGAATCAAACTTGTTACCATTCTAATATCTAACAAGGTAGACTTCAGACTAATATCATGCAAAAGAGACCAGGATAGACATTACTTATTCATCTCAGGAAAAAAGGTTCAAGATGAGATTTTAGTTCTGAATATTTATGCCCCTAATATAAGGGAACCTATCTATGTAAAAGAAATAATACTAAACTCAAATCCCACATCAGTTCTCAAATTCTAACAGTGGGAGATTTTAGTACCCCATTTTCACCCTTGGATAGGTCAAACAGACAGAGACTAGACAAAGAACTAAGGAGTCTAACACAGGTTATGATACAAATGGATTTAATAGATATTTACAGAAGCTTCCACCCAAATACAAAGGAATATACACATTTCTCATAACCACATATAACTTTCTTTAAAATTGGCCACATAATTGTTCATAAAGCAAACATCAATAGATAGAACAAAAAGAAATAGTCCATTGTATCATATCAGAACACTTGAAAGTTAGAGTTCAACAACATCAAAAATCACAGAAAGCCTGCCAGGTCATGGAAACTAAACACCACTCAACTGAACCACCTCTGTGTCAAGGAAGATATAAGAAAAAAATCAACATCTTCCTAGAATTTAATGAAAATGAATCCACAATGTACCCAAACTTGTGGGACACAATGAAAGCAGTCTTAAGAGGAAAATTCATAGCATTAGATAACTATGTGAAAAACCTAGAGAAATTCCGCACTAGAGAACTAACAGCACAGATGAAAGCCATAGAACAATTAGAAGCAATCTCAGAATTTAATGAAAATGAATCCACAATGTACCCAAACTTGTGGGACACAATGAAAGCAGTCTTAAGAGGAAAATTCATAGCATTAGATAACTATGTGAAAAACCTAGAGAAATTCCGCACTAGAGAACTAACAGCACAGATGAAAGCCATAGAACAATTAGAAGCAATCTCACCTAGAAGGAGTAGATGGCAGGAAATAATCAAACTTGTAGCTGAAATCAATATAACTGAAACAAAATGAACAATGCAAAGAAATAATGAACCAAAGAGTTGGTTCTTTGAGTCAACAAGATCAATAAACCATTATGCAAACTAACCAAAAAGCAGAGAGAGAGAGTATCCAAAACAACAAAATCAGAAATGCAGTGTGGCAGTTTCTCAGAAAACTGACTATCAGTCTCCCCAAGGACCTAGCAATACCTCTATTGGGCCTATATTCTAAACATGCACATTTGCACCCCAAAATCATTAGCTCAACTATATTCATAGCAGCATTATTCATAATAGCAAGGACCTGTAAACAACCTAGATGACCCTCAACAGAAAAATGGATTAACAATCTGTGGTACATCTACACAATGGACTAGTACTTAGCAGTAAGAATTAATTGTATCCTACCATTTTCAGGCAAATGGGTGGATTTGGAGAATATCCTCCTGAGTGGGGGTATCACAATCCCAGAAAAATAAGCAGGAGATGTACTCACACATTAGTGGACTTTAAACAAAAAACCAAAGCACACCCAAGCTGCAAACCACAAACACTGAGCAACTTGGGATCAGAAGCACTTTGGACTGGCACCCTGGAGCCCATTTCCTCCAGCAGAACACCTAACCTAGTCTTGAAATTAAGTTGAGGAAATTGACTTTGCCTCTAATGGATGCTGAACTAAGCCACCTTGGGATCTTGGTAACATCTGCACTTGCTCGGGAGGAGATAAGAGGATGGGGAGAAGAGAAAGTGACTGGGAGGGGCATGTGGAAGAAGGGAGTTTGAACAAGGGGATAATTGGATAAAAAATGAGACTTCATTAAAAAATAAATAAAAAATGAAAAAATCTAAAGTATAAAATTCTTATATGTGTACTCATTGTACAATATTTAATCAAGGTAATTAATTACACATAAAGCCAAATATTTATCATTTATTTATTGCTAGAAGAGTTAACATCAAATTTGGGGCGTTAATATTAGTCACTATGTTCCACATACATTTTAATCTTACCTTGTAGCTAAGCTATTGTATCCTTTGACTGGTACCCAACACATCCAGGCCGATGCTTCTCCCAACTCCTTGAGCTCTGGTAATGAAAATGTTACTCTGCTTCTGTGTTGTGGAATATTATTTAAAAATGTGTTATGTATTCGATATTTTGTACAATATTTGTTTAATGAGGCAAGAATGTGCTGCATTCTTTCAGGTCTATTTGTTTAACTTTATACCTCTGTGTTACTTTGTCTGTCTAAAACACCTGAATATTCTAATGAAGAATTGAACAGTTAAAATATGAATAGCTAGGCAGGGGAAGAATATATGGAGTAGCCAAGCAAGAGAAAAAAGTGCAAGTAGAAATATAGGCTTGAAAGAAAAAAATTGAGAAGAAGGAAAGGAAAACTCTAGGGGCCTGTTACCTAGCCACACAGACGACCACAAACTAAGAAGGGAAAAAAGATACATAAAATAAAGAAATGTAAAAGATCCCAAGTAAAAATGTAGATAAAGATAAAGGCAATAATTTAATTTAAGTTAGAAAAGATGGAAGAAAGAAAGGGGGAGTGAGGGGAGAGAGAGAGAGAGAGAGAGAGAGAGAGAGAGAGAGAGAGAGAGAGACTTAAATAATCTAAGAGAACTGGCTTTGGTGAAAAAGAAATTGAAGCATGAGCATATGGATTGGTGGCTCCAGACATTAATTAAATTCTGGTTACTACAGAAATTTTAATTCAAAAGGGAATTATTATATTAGATGGGATATTTCTACCACATACACTGAGAAATAAATTTAAAACATATTTGGAAAAAACTTTCTGATGTGATATTTTTTCAAGAATAATTAAGACCTCATCAATGGACAGGAATGGACACAGCAGAAAGTATTGTACTTTTAATTAAAGAAGAAATTTTCCAGTTATTGTCAAAAAGTGAACTTAGTAAAGAACTTGCAGTAATTTCTGGAAGAGATTAAAAACAATTAACCACAAAACAAAATAATTGAATTTGTAAAAAGAAATAACTGCATATTTCTTTGTGTTGTATGAAGAACATCAATTTCTGGAACCTTTCCATTCTGTACTGATTAAAGTAAATCAAGAAAAGCATGTTGCAAATCAGAAAATTTAATTAAATTGATCAAAGTAATTATATTTTTTTCCAAAAAGAATTATATACTATTATGATGACATTAATACGTTTTATTGAACTTCTCAAAGGTTTTTACTGAATCTCAGTATGCAAAATGCATAGTGTTACACATTGAATTGGCTGATTTTATTTCTGATGAGTCAGAACTATCTTTATTTATTCTGTTGCAAGAAATAATTAGAAATAAGAATCACCCATTAGATAAAACACACATCATATCTTATATGTGTTTTCCAGTCCTTGTATTAGAAGGTAATGATGAAATGAATGAATTTTTTATATAAAATGTTCTAGAGGCCACAGTGTTTCATAAAAACATTATCTCAATAGCAAGGGTTTAAGGGAGGATTTCTCTAACACTTGGCAGCAAGCCAAAGAAATTGTAAAAAGATGTTCTGCCTGTTCCTTTTGTACCTAAACTTTTTTTTACCAGCGGGATATAATTACACATTTGCTTGAAGTTATGGCCATCATGGGAATACTTGTATAGATATAAACTGACAATGCTCTAGCATATATCTCTAGTAAAATAAAATAGTTTGCCGATTTTAATATAAAGCATAGTAAAGGTACACCACATGATCCTACAGGACAAGTAGTCATAGAGATCAAGTGAAACTCTAAAGAATATGCTAAATAAACAAAAAGGGGTTAAAAAAATACTTCACAAAATAGATTGCATAATGCTTTATCAACTTTGAGTTTTCTAAATGCTAATGAAAAAGGAACAATAGCTATAGAAAGATATTAGACGATTATAAAAACAAACAAACAAACAAACAAACTATTGTGCTAAACCAGCCTGTCTACTTCAAAGATGAATTGACCTCAGAATGGAAATCAGGATATGTGCTGCATTGGTGAAGGGGATTCACTTTTTTTTTCTGCAGGTGAAGAAAAACTATGGATACTATCAAAATTAATAAAGACTCAATTCACACAGGAGAGAAATTTGAAGGGCAGACATGATGGCTCACCTACCAATATGACAATTCTATAAGTTGTAAGGAAAACTCACAAAACAAGGATCAGGCACAGTTTTATTCTTGTCTTTGTAGAAAATAAAAATACCCATCTTCAAGAATCCAAAAGACCTTGGACATCTAGATGTCTAAAACGGAAAGGTAGCTTCCCCCCTCCAAAAAATACAAACAAAGAAAACATCAATATCTCTTCTTAGAAAAGTTGAAGTCTAAGTCCCAGTTCAATAGAAAATTAAAGTTCACATTAGATTTGTAATGTGATTCATTTTGTAAACCCAAGCATACTTGCTAAAGAAAAATACACAATCTCTGTGTTATATGAGTAGTCACCTGATATGGGACATAAGAAAAACCAAAAGTAAAGGATCATTTTATTACAACTAATCTCATGATCTTCTTTTTGACTATTGAAAGTCTTTTTCTAAGTATATACATTTTTATTAAAAAATTATAAGAATACTATACATATTAAACTTGTAATAATATTAATATTCATGTGAATACTAATTCAAAATAATGTTTTTGTCTAGCTTTCTTACACTGTCTTCAGTGTGAGTATCTTAAGAGTCTGATGCAGTGAACCATGACAGTGCTTAACTGTGACATTTGAAGTCTCCAAGCAGAAGATGGGACACAACAACAATGACTTTACATGTACTATGACAATACCGCTATTCTGACAAACATCATATGCTTTGAATACAAACTGGTCAGAACATTTTCAAAGTGGTTAGGTTAGGTGAACTAGCCTCATAGACTGTTTTATCTAGGACATAAGAAAAACTATTACATTTTCTCATTATTCACAGACCAGACAACAATTGTACAGAAACCTCTCCAAGGACTTGACAATTAACTCAAATTTTTCTTATCAGGAATTCCAAAATATGCTGTCACTCCAACATAGGAAGAAATAAATTTAATAACTTGATGACTACATTTCCAAAAGGTGGAATAGGTGGTTTTTGGTCTTTCAATGGGTTATGGATAATTGTCATTATTTAGGATGGCTGGTTAAAATTTGATACTCTTAATGTCTCAGATAAAAGCTTAACAAAGGAGATTAGATTCAGAATTCTAACTTGAAGAATAAAGAAAAATACAGAAAAAAAGAAATGATAAAAGACTAAATTATTAAATCTACCCTGAAAAGAAAAAAGGAAATATAGTTATGATACCATAAGAACTATAGCTCAACACCCTGAATAATCCAATAAAAAATGAGGTTCAGAACTAAAAATAGAATTATCAGCAAAAGTATTATAAATGGCTGAAAGACACATGAAAAAATGCTCAACAGCTTTAGCTATCAGAGAAATGCAAGTCAAAACAATTTTGAAATACCACCTTATATATGTCAGAATGACTAATATCAAAAACACAGATGACAATCTATGCTGGAGAGGATGCTCAGCAAGGGAAACACTTCTCCATTGTTGGTGGGAGTGAAAGCTTGTTAAGCCACTCTGGAATACAGTATGATGGTTTCTCAGAAAACTGAGAATCAATCTCCCCATGGATCCAGCAATACCACTCTTGGGCATATACCCTAAAAACTCACTTTCATACCCCCAAAGCATTAACTGAACTGTGTTCATAGCAACATTGATTGTAATAGCAAGAAACTGGAAACAACCTAGATGCCCCTCAATGGTAGAATTTATTAACAAACTGTTGTACATTTACACAATGGAGTACTATTCAGCAATAAGAAAAAAATGATATACTAAAATGTGCAGGAAAATGGATGGATTTGGAGACTATAATCCTGAGTAAGGTCTCACAAACCCAGAATGATAAGCAGGGGATGTACTCACTCATTATGGGATTTTAAGCAGAAACATTCTAACATTCTTTTTTTCTTTGAAAGATGATGGGTTAATAAAGTTATTTAAAACATATACACACATAAAACAAAACAAAACATAACACAACTTCTGGTTTGTCTGTGTAAGGGTTACTTAGCAGAAATTTGTGGTGGCCATAGTGCATCCGTGGGCATTAGCTGTGACCTACTGTGCTTTCCTTATGTGTAGCTGAGCCTAACCTGGCTTTGGAAGCTTTAGATTTTATTGTTTGTTATATGTATTTTAGAGAAAAGAGAAGTTTTATAACTGTATGGTTTTTTTGTTATCTATTCTGAATGTTTTTCTTTTTATATAATGTTTGTTATTGATTTTCAAAAAACATTAAAAAAATGTTATCACAAGTTTAATTATTTAATTAATTATCATACCAATTATGATATCCTTTGAAAAATTGGAATTTAACAGGGGATGTACTTACTCATTAGTGGACTCTAAACAAACAAACAAACAAGGAAAAAGCAAAGCATGCCCAAGCTGCAAACCACAACCACTGAACAGCTTGGGATCAGAAACACCCTGGACTGACTCCTTGGATCCCACTCCCCCTAGAGGAACACCTGACTCAGTCTTAAGTTTGGTGGGAGAAAACTGGATCTGACAGGAGTGGAGATGGAGCTAAGCAATATTGGAACAGTGGGACCATGGGACTGTCTGCCGCCTGCCCAGGGAGGGGATGGGGAGTTGTGGAGAAGAGAGAATGAACTGATGTGTTGGGAGGGGGAAGGGATTTTGAATAAGGATATACAAGGATAGAAAGTGTGACTTCTTTGTTTATAATAATAATAATAATAATAATAATAATAATAATAATAAAAGAAAAAGAGGAAGTTAAAACAATTTGAAAGAAATTTTAAGCAATATGTTTCATATTGGAAAATATAAGATTATTTTTTATTATGTATAAAGTCATAATTTTTATCCATGTATATCTTTGTTCAAGCTCCCTTCCCTCTCCTGCCTTTCTAGTCACTCTCTCTCCTCCACATCTCTTTATCTCACCCCCAGCAAGGAGAGGAGGTCCCAAGGTACCAATAAGGCTTAGTTCAGAATCCACTCCTGGCAGATCTGCTTTCCTTACCCTAACATCAAGACTGGGTTAGGTGTTCCTCTGAAGGGAGTGGGATCCAACAGCAGACAACAGAAAGACATGTTGTTTTGAAATCAGATATCAAGACTTTTCTATCCATCCTCAAAGAGATATAAGTTAAACTTCTGTTTTATAACAGTTTTCAGTCATGTTAGAGTTTATTAGATAAAACTCATTACTTTCCTATAAAATAAAACTATGTTGAGAAATTACTCAATTGATTTAAGTAAATTTTAAAATATACTTGTAAAGATAAAAGGCTATAATATTTTCTGATTAGTCAGCCATGTTCTTTTAGTCTCCCATCACTGTTGTATTACAAATATTTGAAAAATTTTACTAATCAAATGAATATATTGATGGTATGTATGCTTGCTCTTATCTAAATATTTGCATATAAGGAGGGCTAACATTAGTAAAATTAAAAGGATGATAAATTTAATATACATGTGATAGAACTCTACAACATAATTTTGTAGAAATGTTTATTATTCACATACGGTAAATTTATCCTTCTGCTGCATTGAAAAAAATAACCAGTTAGCACTATAATCTATACCTTGTTCAGTTAAAAGCATAGCAATAATTTAGCACACTTAACTAAGATCTTAACTAAGAATACATTTGTATGACTTATAGTTTTTAATGAGAAAAGTATTATTTTAATGTAAAAAAGATGAATGTTTTAAAATAGTTATAAATTAAATGATGATGCAAATTTTACAATCTTTCTGAAATAGTAAAACTTAGTTTTATGTTATTGCTAAAAGAAAGTTGTTATTTAGTTTTTTTCTCCTTGGTGTTTGAATAAAACTAATAAACTTTTCTATGCCGTATCTTCACTAAATTCTTCTTCAGCTCAGAAGATTTAGCTGTTATGGAAATCATTCTTCTGCAAGAATAAAGTAGAAAGCCAAATATAATGAAATAATATACAGAGAAACATTTGAGTATAAAATAATGGTTGCAATTATGAAATTACAAATGATAACAATACTAGGAAGCAGTTTACAGGCCACTAACAAACAGAAGGAATGATTCTAAATAGTAGAAGTTCTTCAGAAATAAGGACACACAAACTTGTGCTTAGAATGTTAAAGGCATCTTGATCTCATCTTAGAGAATAGCAGTTGAAGTGAAGGTAGGGAATGAGAAAAGGGCAGCATGACTCTATAGATGCATATTTGTAATATTAAGGTATGATTTTGAGCATGAAAGCTAGTACAAAATTTCTTCAGGGATAGTAGAATAAAAGTTATTTTTATAGGTAAAGAAAAGAGTCTGACCAATAATATTGTAGAGATAATTTTTAATTGATTAAAATTCTCAATGGAAGGACATAGTATGCTTGTGAAGGCACAATATCCATGGACAAAAGATTTCTTGGCATGAGAAAGAGTGAATGTTTTTAAATGGGTCTACACATTTTTTATTACTTCAGAACAAAATAGAATGAGTAAGAATAGGTAATAAATTTTAGTATTTGACAACATATAAACCTTACTTCAACAAACTACAGAGCATGTGCACTTGAGATTAGTTTGTTATATATTTCCAACAGAAAAATAAAAACAGAGAAATTGAAATTTAAGAAAAATTGAATTTACCAAGATAAATAAATAAATGAATGAATAAATAAATTTGATGTGCAATTATAATGGGCTAAATGAATGGCTCAATGATTAATATTGCTTTATGTTCTTCTAGAGGACTGGAGTTCAGTTTCCAGCACTAACAACTGCTTGTAACTCCAGCTTCTGGATGATCGATGCCCATTTCTCTCCTTTGCAGGTAACAGGAATGAATATAGTACATAAACATATATACATATAGGCAAACACTTGTCCATGTAAAATTACACATTTTTTTAAACAACAGCTTTAGATCCTTATATATTCATGGATACAAAGGTAAATATTAAAATAGGATTCAGAAATGGAAACTATAAAATAAACTCAGGCCAAAGCTCTGGAGGTAGAGAAAAGTACAGCAAATGAAGCCAGATGAGTTCGCATATGTCTGTAATCAAAGAATATTGGAGGAATAGGCTACAAATTTGAGGGTAGGCTGGTTTACATAGCAGTTAATTCCAGAACAGAGTAGGTGACCTTGCTAAAATAATGGATAAATACCCTTTGTAGATATGATATAGTGGCTTGTAACACTTGAAGAAACAATTGAACCTATGAAAATTAAATCATGAAGCATAAAAATGACTAAAATTTTAATGAGCTGTTTAAAAACATATGTTTTAACATATGGAAGTGAAAGCAAAAATGGCAGCAATAGAAAACTGCAAGTGTATTTGAGGATACATTGCCTAAGAATCTCAATTATCATAAGAATTTAAAGAAATATATCTCCAAAGCTCAATAACCAAAGGCAATATTAATGAAGATAACCACACTAAAACATATCCCCTAATGACACCTTATCTTCCAGTGACAGAAATGTGTTATGTATTATTTTTATGAAATACTGCTTTTTCTATGTAATGGTATGTTACATTGATTCAAGATGCATTTGTTTAATGATGTAGAAATATGCTACAATAGTTTATGCTGCATTTGTTTAATTATATAAATATGTGTGGTTTGCTTGCCTAATGACTAGACAGGTTTAACAAAAACCTAAACACCAATAACTAGGTAGTAGAGGGATAGACAGGGCTTGTGCGCAGAGAAAATAAGTAGGAGAAATCTAGGGGGAAAGAGAAAGAGAGAGAGAGACAGAGAGAAAAAGAGAGAGAGAGAGAGAGAGAGAGAGAGAGAGAGAGAGAGAGAGAGAGAGAGAGAGAGAATTGTGATTGTGATAGCACGCAAAATACTTAAGAATATAACCCAGAGGGATAACAGTACTTAGGTGATATTGTTTGATATTGTTTATGCTGTATCTAGATCCATGGTCTGTTTCTTCAGCTTCTGCCAGCCTTGCTGCTCAAGCAAACCCTTAGGTTCACAATTTACTGGCCAATAGGGGAGTAAGTTAAAGTTTTGTTGCTTTGACACATAACTATTTCTAAAGTCTGAGGATAGTAAAGGAGAAAAATTTTCATTAATTTTTCCTGTAACAAGAAAACTGAAACCAACATGCCAAACAGCAATACCAACAACAAACATGTTTTTAGGCTGGAATGCCTACATAATTTTCAATCCCACAGCAAAAGACAAATGAGGCAAAAACCTTTCAAAAAATGGAGTACTGGCCTTGTGAACATGGTTCTCATTCACAAAGCTAGCCTTCCTTCAAGTACAGATCTGAATATCTGGCTTCCTAACATTCATATCTATCCAGCCACTCACCCTTTAATCATTTCTGCCTGAACATTTTCTTTGATAACTAGCATCTGCATTCTTGGCTGTGGATAAAGATCCTCATTATGAGCAGAAAATCATGTCTTAACAATGGAACTTTTAGGAAACATTGCTTAATAAGATGGTGTAAACAGTTTGTCCAATTAGACAGAAAGTATATCAGCCATTTATCCGACCTAAATATTCTCAAGTTTCTATTTTCTTATTTTGATAATGCTGTGGCACAAGTTTGATTTAACTGAAGAGATAAACAAAATTCTAATGACAATATGTTCTCTTCATCCAAAGAAAAGTGAAAAACAGGCTGGCAAACTTTCCTCAAAGTGTTTGCTTCCTCTGAGTATTTCAAAGCTTTAAAGAAAGTCATAATGAAAGTTTCCATATCCTCATAAATGCTCCAAAGCAGTTTGAGAAATGTTTGTAGAGAATGTTTTCACTCTCAAAATAACCATGGCATGCTTTAAAGGAACTGTGAAGTGGCATGAGCTGTGAAGTGGCATGATAAGAGTGGCGAGGCATATTTAGCACATATAAAATGTGAGCCTCCTTTGAGCTATTGAATTGGATTGTCACTCTTTTTACTGCCATGAATTCAATCGCCTTATTCTTGCCACTTCAAACGATTCACTTCAATAGGTAGAGGGAGCATATATGGAAACTCCAGTGGTTGGACTCTGAGGAGAAAAATAACAGAACTAACTTAGGAAAGGTTTTAGTGATCAAAGGAAATTGAAGTCAGTTCAGTCAATTCTCCAGAGCTAAGTTGCCTTCCAATAGTTATTATTACAAAGCTCATGTCTCCAGTATAGTGAACAATAATATATGTGGCAGGCTTAATATATGTTTTTGTGACATGAGTTTTCTGTAGGGGTTCTGCTAAAGTTCTGAGTCACAAACCATTACCATACTATTATTTTTAAGTTAGAGACATAATAATATATTTTGTTTATGCAGATTTTTAGCCTTCCCTGATCACAATGACTATCTAATATTTTGGTACATGGCAGACAGTATGAAAATCACAATTCATTATTATGTTAATGACCTCAAGAAAAAAATTCAAAATTAAAAAAATAAAAATAAATAAAATACAGAGTGTTAATGGTCACAGCCTCTCAATATGTATTTTCTATGCAAAGAATCTCATCATATAAATTCAGGCTTGAAATGGTAATGCTGTTGAGTCAAGCAAGAAAGGTGCTATTATGTGTGAATCTTGCCACTGCTAATCATTTGCTATTATATAGTAGTTTGGCAGAATCGTACAGGAGTACAAGGTGGAAAAAATTTACAAAAAATAAACTAGGTAAATATTAACAGCATAGTAAGATTTATGTTTTGGGATAGTTATTGGAAATATTTGTGTTATCTTAGTTTCACAATGAATTATATAAAATAAATTATTAGGGAATCTAAAGTATAAAATTGAACATAAATGGAGTACTTACAGGAAGCTTGAAGAAGTGAATGTCTGTTGTTCATACATTCATATAAATGGGAATATAGAGAAATAATATCAATTCAATTAGTATAGATTTTCAGATAAATAGAAAATATATTGTTCATTCAGATAGTTCAACTGTTGCTATTATCAAAGTGCTCTGTAAATTGAATTGAAGTAATTAAGTGGAGTAGGACAAAAAAATTTTCAAGAACTTTCAGATAAAATTAACTTAACAAAGGTTCTAAATTGTGTATCACAAGCTCTCTTACTAACACTTAACTGAACTCACTAAAACTAGCTGATGATTTTCTTGATCTGAAGAGCATACAAAACACATGAGAGTAGAAAACATTATCTTTATGTGTCACCCTGTTTTGTAAATATTTTGCATTATTTTTTGTAAATGGAATTTAGTATTTAATGATTCAAAATTCTGCTTCCAAACTATATAGTTTGTGGAGAATTTTATTTTATAAGTTTGAAAAGAAAAGTTATGTAAAATGTTAGTACTGAAACCATTTATAAACTTAAAAGGTTATATTTAGGTATATGTAAGTATATACACACATATGCATTAATATAATAACAAAAAATAAAAAAGAGGCCATAAACTTTACGGAGAGTGGGTTGGATATGTAGGAGGGTTTGAAAGAAGGAAAGGGAGGGAAGAAATGCTGTAATTATAAGTTCGACAATAAAATTATTTTTGTTTAAGTAAAAGCAAATCTTTTTGCTTGTAAGTATAAACTCACTTAAATTTCAAATTAGATAATTAAAAATATGTACTTTTTAAGTTACAGACTCAATTATTAATTACTAAAGCATTCTAGGTATTGCAAAAACTATCATCTCCCTCTTTTCTCTGGAAAAAAAATATGGCCAAAGCAACTTAAAAATTGATGCTTATAGTTTCAGAAGGATAAGCAAAAATAAAAGCATTTTTCAGAATTCTCAGAAGAAATCAACACTCCAGATACTTTGATTTCATGTCTGTACTAGTAGAGATGTGAAACAATGGCATTACATTATCAAATATGCATTGTTTATAGTAATTTATTATGGAAATATTAAAAATGTAATGTATTGATGATACAAGTGGAGTACTGCAGTAAGAAATAGTAATGTAGAAGTAGTTCCTGACTTGGGTAATTAGCAGATGTGACCTTTGAAGTGCATGATGGTAAAACCTAGATTTTCTTAATAAAAAGAAAGTAAAAAGAGGGTGTGGCTGGAAAAAAATTGTTATAGAAATGAAGCAGGAATTCAATAAACTATATAAAAAAATGGTACCAGCCTGGACTAAAGAAAATACAGAAAATCTGGCATTTTATGCCAGGGGATTGTATGAGCAAAAAACAGGCTATTCAAAGCACAGTTCCACCATCAAAGACTGGAGTGATATGGTTTATGGACCATCTGGAGACACAGAATTTAAAACTGATAGGTTTAGAAAAAATCCTAAAGCTAGTATTGGAAGAGCCTCTATGGTCTTAGAACATAGATTAAGCCACAAATTATTATGTATAGGTATCAAAACTAAATTGAGATGTCTTTTTTAAGTTCATTCAAAATTATAAACTATAGTCTAGAACAATAATTTCCCATACCTTTCTCTTCACTTTTCTTTCAATTTTCATTTAGAGATTTTGTTTTTTCCTTCATGTGTATCCTACCATTTTATTTCAAAAGCAAATAAATTATTTCTTAGTTTGTCAAGTCTTTCTGTAGGGCAATATTTCACTGTTGAATACTCCCTTTTCAAGATCTTACTTAGCACTAAGTTTATAATTTGGTAACTAAACTATGAGGCTATTTGGGCTGCTTTATTTAAATCACAGAAGACTTAAGCCTGCAATAGTTAAAGAATTAGAAAATATTTTCTATATGCAACCTTCTATGTCTCTTAAGCTAGTACTCAGGACAATGAGAGAAGGAGAAAATCTCATTTATATTCCTCAGGTCTCATGGACCAGCCATTTTAGTTTTGATTTTTACAATTTCAGAGATTCACAATGAGTAAATGCATTTTGTATATTATAAGTCTTATTTGGTGGTATTAAGCAGAGAAAATGTTGTTATGTACTGAATTATATTCCCCTAATAGAGCCTAGGGAAGCTTTTAAACTCACTGGGTGTTAGCTTTTATTTGTTTTTGGGTTTTTTTCCATTTATTTTTTTTTAACATTGTGTCTCTTGGAACTTGCTATGTAGGCTAGATTGGCTTTGAACTCAGAGATCTCTCTGTCTCTGTGCTCCAACCCCTAGTGCTCAGATTAAAGTAGTGCACCACCATGATGCATGGATGCTAGGTTTTCAAAGAAGAATTTGTACATAGAGATATACAAAATTTATGTGTTGTCAGGAACAGAGATTAGAACAATCTTTCCAAGAGCAAATATTCTAGATTGCCGGAAGTATCCAGAAACTAAAAGAAAACCATTTCAAATACTTCATTTGTTTCTAGAATCCAATCTCAATATCATAAATCTGAAAAATAGTAGGTTTTTAGTGAAGAGACAATATATAATTTTAATGAAGAGACAAGCTATAATGTTTATAAACTTGAGATATGAAATGTGTCTTATTTAAGGCTTCAATGAGTCAATAATCAATCTCAAAGTTCACAGCATCTAAAAACACCTACAGATTATTAATAAAATTATGATGTGGGTATATGTTTCTCAAAGACTTTAATTTAAATGTATACTGGTATGAAATAATGACTCACAATATAAAAGTAGACAGTAAGTATATTTATACTTTAATATATATTTCCATGTTAGTGTTTTGTAAGTTGAATGATAGACAGTTAGCTTAGGTTTGTTTCTTTCCAATTGTAATGAAGAAATAAAATTGTGACTATTCAGAATTTTAGATGTCACACAAAGCTCATGTTTAAAAGTTTTGGTTCCCAATCTAAGGCATTTTTGGAGACTTGAGAAGCTTCAGGACATAGGTTGTATTACTAAAAAAAAAAAAAAAAATAGGTCTGTCTACTTCTTGTTTTGTTTTTTAAATCCATTGAGTTGAAATGCTTCTACTGCCTTTTGTTTCTACTAAGACATATTGAGACAACAAATGCTCAAAGCAATAAGGTCCAGTAGCCATGTACTGAATCTTCATATAAATAAATATGTCATTATTCTCTTTAGCTTATAAAACCCAGTTGCTTGCTAGCAGGGTTTTTACAATAAAAAATAAAAATGCTTTTGTAAAACAAGATAGAATTTTGTTGTCATTTGTTAACTACCTTTGAGGATATTATGTTTTTTTTTCTATAAAATCCTGAAAGATGATTGACTATAGTGGGATTTAGGTGTTAGTTAACCAAGGAAGTGTTAGTGACCGCAGCAAAGACTAATGAGCTCAGAAGATCTGGCCCCCACCATGGGGTGTGGACAGAATTGATGTTGTCCTTGGGAGCACCTATTCAACTTTCTGTCTTTTCCTGCCATCACAGTGAGAGGACCAAATATCCAGCATAGGGATTTCTGACTCTCCTAGAATTGCATTAAGTTTACCTTGTATCAGTTTGTGTTTGTTTAACCCTTTAATAAATATTAATCCTTATATAATATAATGCATTGAATAATTTTGGCAATGTCTGGCACCAAACATGGGTTCATTACTTTTGCTAGCTGGGCCACAAGCCATGGGCCAGACCTCTATGAGTACAGGCTGACCCATGCTTTCAGTTCCACCTGCTGATGGCTGAAGGCCTTTTGAAACAAACTGTGCTCCCCTGCTTTTCTGGTTTGTGGCCATGTTCCCCCTTGGCTTTCAGTTTTCAGGGAGCTGATGGAATGATGGTGGAGACTCCACCCCTGCTGAGCAGCCTATTCAAGCACCTATCTGGACCTTCATGTCTGGGCCTGCTCGCCCACCTGTGGTTTAGAGTTGTGGCTACCACTGGCCTTTTGATTTTGGTTTTTGTTTTATCACTCTAATTGTATGAGGTTTTGTTATTGTAGAAGTTAGTATCATGCTGCCAGTTGGAGGCAATGCCGCCATCTTGGCTCACTCCTAGTCTGGCTCCTGGACACCCAGGCTGTGCACATCATCATGGGCCTCACTCTTCCACTGCTCTGTGGTTGCTTCCTGCTCATTCCAGGGCTTGGTTAAGTGCAGCCCAGCCTCCACAGCAGCACTCCACAGCTGGGCATACCAGCACCCACCTGCAAATCTCAGCCACTGTTGGAATATAGTCAACACTTACAATGGAGGAATTGGCTTAGGGAAGAGGCTGGGGTGATAGAACTTCAGGGACAAGTTAGGGGTTTTACCATCATCTCTCAAGAACAAATCCTTGATGAAGGCTTTTTTTTTTTTTGCTGATGTAATGGTTTAGATGACTTATGATGAACACATATTTGTTTTAATTAATTCTTTTAAGGTTGTAGTTTTCTAGGTGATATTGAAAATACCACGAGTCAATATAAACATTTAGAACTATCCATTTTAATGCACAATAAAAATATAACAACAAAAATATAATCAAAAGGATATTTATGTAGATCCCTTTTATTGTTAAGAATGTTTATTAATGATAGACAGCATTTAAAAATTATGCTAATTTTATAGTATATAAACAACATTCATACATATTAAGAATGACCATATTTTATGAATAATTTTAAAAGTATAGACATTATCATTAAATTATTACTCTGGCATTACTATGTGCAGCTTATAATAAGTTTTAGTATACTTATTTTGTTTTTGTTTGTCTACTTGTTTGATTGATTGATTGATTGATAGCTTTGAGACATTTTCTCATGTATGCTAGACTGGTTAGTATAATGCCTGTATTTCATTCACCCACAGAGACCACTGGAGACAAAGACACTCAAAATGCCACAGCAAGGTTTATTGTCAGCGCGATATAAGCCTAGACATGGTACTTTTCTTTGAACTGCATTTGCACACCATGAGTGTGGTGCAGGGAAGAGCTGAGCACCCCAAGTTACACAAGCTTTTAATAGGCAAAAACCACTAGGCAGGGTTACTAGGGGTCAAGGTTGTAGGTGTGCTCTCAATGAACTCATGCATAGGGACTATTTACAGCTTAACATTTCTGGACCCCACTTGGATGGTGTGGCTGGCATGTTTTTACTGCCTGAGGGGTGGACCATCCAGGTGTCCTTAGATAGGCTTATCCTTAGATTGGAACTGGCAGGAAGCACCTGCCAGGAATGTGAAACCAAACCCTATTTTAGTACAAAATGGCTACTAGAATACAAAATGGGGTTTCTTAAACTAAGTTTACTCTCTTCAGTTAGGAATTCTCTATGTAGCTGCAAATTTGTTTGGACTTCTGATTTTTCTGTTTGACTCTTGAGTTGTGGGATTACAGGTATGTGCTACTCCTTTTCTTGTGGAGCTAGGGATGTTACCCAAATGTTATACAGTATGCTAGGCAAGCTTAATTTCAAATTAGTTACATACCCAACCCCAAATATCTTTTTTTCTGAAAAATAAAAATGGCAAATTTTGCAAAAAGTTTTTTATATTTGAAGTAACATTAAATATATAGATTTAATTGTAAGAATAATTTTCATAATGAAAATAATATTAAATTTGAAAGAACACTGACTATATTTAATAAACATGAATTCCATATAAAAGCTTATGTTATATATATATATATGTATCTGGGAATTTATGATTCATTAAAAATTAAGTGCTATCATATTGTCTTGCCATTTTATATTTCAAAGTTTTAGTGTCTAATCTATATAAGTAATGAAAAAAACATTATTTATGAGATTTTACACATTCAGGGTGATATGGCAATAGACACATTATTTCCAATTTTCTATAGAGCCCTAAAGTCAGATATCTCTTTCTGCTTATAAGAAAGTAGTTTTGTCACAATAGCCTGCCATTTTATATTTGTTTTCATAATAATATTATAAAATAATATTAGCCGTACTTTAATTACTTTTCTATTTCATATTGACATGTTTTGGTTTGTGTTTGATCTTAATTAAATTCTTGAGATGTCTAAGATGT